>APFE030753240.1:0-28515 GCA_000404065.3 Pinus taeda
GCCTCCAAACAATCCGGTGGAAGTGGCCATGGTGGGAACCTGCAATATGGTATCTTCTATTTAGAAGATGTCCGAACACGATGTTAGCATGGATCATCACCAGGTATTGCCTCCAAGCCCAATAGAAATATTGTAGCAATCAATGTTCTCAGCATGGGAGGCAAACCCAAATCAACACTCATTGAGCGTTTCGGTAGATAGGTCTAAGGAATATGGTACATCTTCAGATCCTTGGTCACATGTACATTCTACAGACGAAGGAATTGCTCAGTCAATGATGATAGAGGGGGCGCTGTGGCCAGATTACCACCATCATTCCCATCTTCCTGATTACAATGAAGATTGCTCCAGTGACCTTAATCATCCTTCAGTTTTTTATTTTCTCTCAAATACTGTAAATACGGTGGATTCCAAGCAAAATCTATCCAATATTGAAGAAATTATCGCCATAAATATCTCAACCAAACCAGATATTGTAGAGAATATTCATGTCGGAAAATCTTGTTCTTCTTCAGAACTGGAAGTATATTACGGTCTCTTTCATGAGTTCAGAGATGTCTTTGCATGGTCATATGAAGAAATGCTAGGCATTGACTCAAGCATAGTTGAACACGAAGTTAAGATGTACCCAGATGTCAAACCAATACGACAATGGCTTTAGCAAGTGCACCCGAAGAAAGCCACTGCCATCAAGGCAGAAGTTGAAAAACTTCTCCATGCTGGTTTCATTTACCCGGTTCCTCTAACTGATTGGGTATTGAACATTGTTCCTGTGATGAAAAAGTAAGGAACGATTAGAGTGTGCGTCGATTACAGGGATGTAAATCAAGCTTGTCCAAAGGACAACTACCCTACACCCTTCATCGACCAGATAATTGATGAATGCGCCAGATGCGAAATCTTTTTGTTTATGGATGGATTTTCCGGGTACAATCAAATAAATATCCGCCCACAGGACCAGTCAAAGACTACATTTATTTGTCCGTGGGGTACATTCGCATACTGCAAGCTACCTTTTGGTTTGAAGAATGCAGGGGCAACCTTTTATAGGGCAATGAATTCTGCCTTCCATGACATCAAGAACATTGTTCAACCATACCTCAACTATCTTTCGGCTCATTCACGAAAGTGGACCGATCATTCGTAGCATTTGAGAGTAATATTTATACGTTGTCGACACTACAAGATACGACTCAATCCACACAAGTGTGTGTTTTGTGTCAGTTCTGGTCGTTTACTTGGCTTTGTAGTCTCAAAGGATGGGATTTGCCTCAAACCGTGTAAGGTTCAGGCAATCATCGATCTGCCTCCACCTTCAAATTTGCTTCAGATTCAGAAACTCCAAGGGAAAGAAAACTTTCAGAGGAGCTTCATTCCAAATTACGTTGAACTTGCTAAAGGTTATTGTTTAGTCAATTTAGTGTGTCCTAAATTGTTACATTAATTATCAATTTGAGATTCGTAAGTTGATGAAGTGTGGCATACTATACGTGCAAGAAAACCTCTTTCTTAATTTTTGTCGTTTTTGATTTTTATTTTGTTTTGGTGGTTTTTATCTTTGTTTATCTCCTAATGTGAATGGAAATCCTATCCTTGAGTTTTAAGAATACTCTAGAAGGCAAGTATGGATATATATTTTAAGGCAATTATGTCCTCTATAATGATTTCCAGAACTTAACACTTCAAAGGGTCTTAGAACATACTAGTGATGAAATTAATACTTGAAAAAAAATGAAAATTTGCTCCTATTCAAATCAAAAAAATAATGAACTACTGATCATGAAACCATTATCTCTACTCATTATCTAAATACAAAAAGAAAAAAAATGAGTTAAACTACTGCACTTCAACAAATCAAACTAATCAATTCACTTCATTCATAGTCTGATAGCTCGCCAGGTAGTCTAAGCTACGGCTTTAGGAGATAACGTCAATGATATGAGCAAGTTGATATCTAACTGCAAAAAAGTAAAACTAAAATCAAATCACATCATTCATAGTCTGATAGCTCGCCAAGTAGTCTAAGCTATGGCTTTAGGAGATAACATCAATGATATGAGCAAGTTGATATCTAATTCCAGAAAAGTAAAACTAAAATCAAATCACATCATTCATAGTTCGATAGCTTGCCAGGTAGTCTAAGCTATGGCTTTAGGAGATAACATCAATGATATGAGCAAGTTGATATCTAATTGCAGAAAAGTAAAAGTAAAATCAAATCACATCATTCATAGTCCGATAGCTTGCCAGGTAGTCTAAGCTATGGCTTTAGGAGATAACGTCAATGATATGAGCAATCTGATATTTAAACTAACTAACAAAGCAAGTGAATAAAATTAAAATCAAAGTATAATTGAAATTAAAAAACTAAGAAAAGCAAAGTCAGCAGAGAAGCTAATTCCATGTCACTATTTATTGCAAAGGTTGTATGAAAATGCCTGGGCCTACTCTATCCTAAAACACACACACTGATCAGTGTTATCAACATTATACAAAGCTGAAAAATCATGTACAGAGATGAAATGTTAATACCATAGCAAATGAAATGTACACAGGTGGATAACTATGAAATATGTGCAATGGAAATAAGGAAACAATGCATAAAACTTTACAACAATAAGGGAAACGAAACCTCAGCATGCAGGGGCCCTCTACACAGCCTTGGTCAATATGCTATCAATCCAGAATTATGCTCACGTAGTCATATAAAAAACTGAGTCTTCTTTATATTTAAAAATAGAGGAATAATCCTCTCGTTACCACAGTGGGACTAGTGTCATGGCACAGTAAATTTAACAGCAAAATTACATCAACAAAGACTAACTATATGTGTGTATAAACGCGTTATTTATAACAAAAGTTCATAACTATTTTCCTGTGAAAGGTCTTTAACTGAAGACACGTAAAAGGACAACGTCTATAAACTTAGCATACTGTTTGTCGAGATTATTCAATCTATCAAGAGTGGTTGTTGGATTCACATCGTGGGGCAGGCTACAGGGGTCAACATGACCCCAGGGATCTAGAAATGGCCATGAATCCTTCACATGTTTGAAAACAGAGTCCGGCTTCTGTAGGACTCCTTCATTAGACCACCCTTTGACCATATTTGACTACGGTTTTCCTTAATGAATCTGGCTAAACCAATAGGACCTGATCCATGTCCAGGTCATTCTTAACTTGCCCACGTGCCTTTTTTGCTTGATGACACCTGTAACCTGGAGTTTAACAAAAAAGTTGCAGAAAGTTGAATCAGTTGCGGAAACTGGCTGCATTCTATAGCTCATGAGAAAAATCTAATTCAAATAGCAAACACAAAATCATAGTTATAAAACCATTTCAATGCTCTTTTAGAATCAATATGCAATGATTTTTGATAGCTTATGAGGTCCAAGTGAGGGGGAAATTTATAGGAAAGTGTGTAGGAGATATGTAGTTTCAGGGCTCAACATACCCCCACTATGAATGTGTTGCATGTCCCCATGCAACCAAAACTTTGATCATCCTCCCTTCAATTCATGTGTTCTGAGACCTTTGCTAGCACATCCAGTGTTCTTCTCTTCTTTCTTGGTACCACTATCATCCTAGGCTTTCTCATTAAGCACTTGAATTTGAGGTTGATAAGAGCTCTACTCAACCTCTTGCTCTTTTTCTTCAATTTCCTATTCTTCTTCTGCCATAGCCCATCATGCAACATGGTATTGTCGTGAATGATATTATCCAATCTATTTTGTTCCTTTAATGTTTCATTTTCCCTTTTGATGTGTCTATTTAAGACCTCCAGTTCAAAAATTTCTTGTGTCATTGATTGGATTATAGCTTTCTGTGCCGCATTAGGCTGGGTAGATGAAGTGCTTGGATATGTGGTAGTCTTCTCCAACAAATCGATATAATCATACATTTCTTGCTAGTTTGGTTCTATCTCAGGTGTAGTCTTTCTTGGCCTGACCCCAAAATCCGGTTAAGAAGGACTGATCTCAAAATATGGCCAAGAGGGACTCATGTCAAAATCTGGCTGGTAAATAGGAGTATGGTGTGGGCTACGGCCAAGAGGGATTGTTGGAGGCTATTCCGATGTTCCCCTCCTAAGTCAATGAAGTGGAGCCCTTTAGTTTGTATTGTCCTCAATTTCCCTTTAAGTTTGGAACTTCTCCTTAAATTTTGTGAGCTAGTATCCTTTTTCTCCACACTATGTTTTTCTTTCCCTTTCTTCTTCGTTGCAGTTGATTGTTCCTGAAGATAAACTAGTCTTTCAAATAGTATTTGATGGTACTCTTCTGAGGAAGGTTCTGGGGTTTGATAGACAGCCTCAATGTTTCTTTTCCCCTTTAATTTTCTCTGCTTCCTATCCTCAGTTCTTTCTTTCTTACTTTCAGCCAGCTTCTCTTCTTGATTAATTTCTTTGGCTATGTTAGTAGGAGTGTCTTGAATTCTCACACTAGTTTTCTTTCTCCTACACTTCCTTATTGAGCTGCCCTCTAGTGTTTCAGGTGGATCTTGAAAGAAGTTTCTAACCAAAAATTGTTCCTAGGTGTCCTTCTTTTCTTTCAACTGTTTTCAATCAAAATTTGCACAAGGCCGTGATAGTACAGGTGGGGTTCTATGTCCTCCAGATTCTTTTAGACAGTTGTGGACATCTTTTTTAGGCTATTCAATAAGAAGTGAGGCAAATTCAGAGTTTGACTTTCTAGAAAATTCATCAGCAACCAGGTGTTGTACATATAAATGGACCCAAAGTGTCCTTCACATGTAATAAATTTCTGGATTATCAACAATAGACTGGCCCACTTTTCTTCTAAAGCATAGACAGGGATTCCACATTTGAAAATGGTGATATCCATACCTGGATTGCGTAGGATAACCCTCCAGGCCCTCTCATCGAAGCTTTTATTTTTGAACCACCATTCTCCCTCCTGTGGGAGTTCCGTTGCGGCTGCTATAGATGCCTTAGTGACTGGAAACTTAAGGTCTCCAACTTCAACTTCCACGCCATTAAAAGACCTTGCAAAAGTCTTCGTAATTTATTTATTGTAGCCTCTGAACTTCTGAATGAATCGTAGCCGCCGTGCCTTCCTTATTATGCTTTTCAATTACAGATACCCCTCGATGAATTTGGGCCCTTCTGGTTTTGCTCTCAACAGAAGACCCATTCCTTCCTCCTGCCTTAAAATACGTCTGCGTGAGTAATGGATTGAAAAAGGTGAGAAGGCTGGGTTAGCAAGGAATGGACAAGTTTTATGGAGAAAAAACAATGATTGTAAATGGAAAAACAGAGAACAGGTAGCGGGAATGCGTTCACGGAGCGGAGCAGAGGCTTATGTGAACAGGGTAGAAATGACAAATGGAATAGTATGAAAATAGAATGAACTCGGCTTTTGAGATAGAAAGTTGTGGAATAGGTGTGAGTATGTTTTCAAAATGGTTTCAGATTTGTGCGGCGAGGGAAGAGTCGTGATCAAATCAATTACGTCCCCATAATTACCCAGTTAAACAGGTGGAGTGTCAAAGTATAGCCAAACACGAGTTAAATCCGGAGGCTGATCATGAGGCCGTTTAAAAATTAATGCAAGGTTTGTGGAGGAATCAATGCCATGGAATGGTTATGGAAGCCATCAATTCCAATCATTACATATAATGGAGCCATGGTTTCATAACTATATAGAATGTGTTTTAAATTTCTATTTGAAATGAATCTTACTCATACCTTGGAATTTTTGCCACTTCCGTCCATTATCCTTTGATTAGCTACTCCCTATTGATGCTTTTAGGTGCTTCATATCTTCAACATATTTCCTTTGTCATACCTGCATTTGGTTTTTTCTATTTGGCTAACATCTGACTGTCATTGTTGAATAACAGAGTGCTAGCTGCAAAATCAACAACTAGCTGCGGAATCAGTTTGCAGATGCGGAAACTAATACAGTGAACATATGACTGAATGGAGATGGATGAATGATGACTGAGTAAATGAAAACTGGTCATGAAAAGACTTTTATTGGTGGAATGAAATGAAATGAAGTGAAATGGAGTGAAGTGGAGTGAGATGAAGTGAAGTGACATGAAACTGTGAAGTGAGAGAGAGACCTTTTTTTTTTTTTTTTGGAAAATATAGGGCATCAGAAGGTTCTGATTTTCACCCTGTATTTTCTGTATAAGACTGCCAATCAATGATTGGTTTTCAGGCTTATACAATTTTTTTTTTTCAAACAAAGAAAGAACAAAGACTAGGCTGGTGGAGAAGAAGGATTCTTCTTCACCAACCTTATTACAAAATTATCCTAAAAGATTTTGAAAAATTCCTCCTCTGAGAGTGGTTTATGATAGATCTTTAATCGGTGACCATTCACAATAAAAGGAGTTTGATATTCATCAATGGTTTTGAGTCTTACCGCTCCATTGCTAAAGACTTTATCAATCTCATATGCCCCAAGCCAATGAGTCTGAAATTTACCTTTGAAATCCTTGAACTTGGAATCAAATAGCAATGCCTAATCTCCTTCTTGAAACTCTTTCGCTTTGATGTATTTGTCATGCCTCTTCGATATTGACTAGATCAATTCTTAGGATTGCTTCTTGTCTGATCTCATCTAGTTCTTTCAACTGCTCCATTCTATGTTTTTGGGCTTCTGATAGATCCATTCCCAACTGAACTGCCATCTTGAAAGTTTTAACTTGGAACTCAATGGGGAGTAGGACGTCTTTCCCATAAACAAGTTCATAGGGAGAATGTCCTATTGTATTACTTCATGTAGTTCTGTAGGCCCATAAGGCTTCAAGAAGCCTTTCTGCCCAATCTCTTCTATGTAGATGAATAGTCTTGGTAGTGATGCCTTCAAGAACTTTGTTTGTAGACTCCACTTGACCATTTGCTTGCGGATGGTAAGGGATATATTTTATGTGCTTGATTTTGTATTCTTCCATCAGCTTCTCCACCAGGTTGGATGTGAATTGACTTCCCTGATCTATCACAATTTCTCTTGGAACACCAAAGCGAGTAAAAATATCCTCATAAAGAAAACTAATAACTGAATTCTTAGTAGCAGAAAATAATGCTTTGGCTTCTACCCATTTAGTGACATAATCAGTACATACCAATACATACTTTCTTTGTTTAGATGGTGGGTTAATAGGTCCAATGAAATCTAAAGCCCACTTTTCAAAGGGCTTGATGAGTACTTGTGGTTGTAATGGCATTTCATTTGAAAGGGTAGGTTTCCCTACTCTTTGGCAGCTGTCACACCTTTTTACATATTGTTTTGCATCTTTGAAGAGGGATGGCCAATAATATCCTAAAGAGAGGATTTTTTAGGCTATCCTTTTGTCAGCAAAGTGTCCGCCGCATGGTTCATCATGACATGCTTTGAGGATATCAAGCATTTCATCTTCCCTAACACATCTTCTGATCACAAGATCTGGCCCTATTTTAAACAATTCGTTATAAATCCATGAATATTTTGAACTCTCTTGAATAATCTTTCTTCTTTCACCAAGAAATAAATGTGGAGGTAGTTTCCCTGTAACCAAATAGTTAGCTATATCTACATACCAAGGAGTCTTAGTAGTTACTGCAAATAAATATTCATCGGGAAACTTGTCCTCTACAAGAGAATCCTCTTTAGTATTATGAATCCTAGACAAGAAATCAGCTACTGTATTTTGTTTCCCTGGTCTATCCAACACAGTAATATTGAATTCCTGTAAAAGTAGGAGCCACCTTGTAACTATACCATTAGTAATAGGTTTGTTCATTAGATATCTAATTGCATAAAGATCAGTATGAATAAAATTTTCATAGCCTATTATATAATTTCTGAACTTATTGATTGCATGAACAATAGCTAAGAACTCTTTTTCAGTACGATATAGTTCAACTCAATGGGAGTTAAATTTTTACTGGTATAGTAAATGGCATAAGGAACTAAATATTTTTGACCCAACACAGCTCCTAGAGCTATATCTGAAGCATCTGTAGAAATATGGAAAGGAATCTTCCAATTTGGTCCTCTCAAGATAGGTGCTTCAAATATTCTTATTTTCAAAGTTTCAAATGTTGATTGGCAATCAGGACCCCAATTGAATTCATAGTCTTTTGTAAGCAGTTTGAAGAGTGGAGATGCTATTTTAGTGAAGTTTTCTATAAATCTTCTATAATATCCAGTAAATCCCAGAAAACTTATAACATCTTTTTGCCAATTTGGAATAGGCAACTTGGAGATGACTTCAACTTTTGATCTATCAACTTTAATCCCATCCCCTGAAATATGATGTCCTAAAACAATACCTTCAGTAAACATCATAAAGCATTTTTCATGGCTTAATGAAAGGTTTGTTTCTTTACATCTTATAAGGAATTTTTCCAAATTTTCTAATGCCTCTTCAAACGAATCACCATTTATTGTAAAATCATCCATATAAACCTCTACACAATCATGGATTAGATCATAAACAATTCCTAGTAATGCTCTTTGGAATGTTGCGGGTGCATTACATAATCCAAAAGGAAGCACTCTATAAGAAAAAGTTCCCCATGGACAGGTAATTGTGGTCTTATCCTGATCTTCATGTGCTACCTGAATTTGATTATAACCACTAAAACCATCCAAAAATGAAAAGTACTTTTTGCCCGCTAATGTATCTAATACTTTACGATAAAGGGAAAGGGAAAGTGATCCTTCAAATTTGCTTTATTCAATTCCCTGTAATCAATGCCTACCCTCCATTTACCATTCTTTTTAGGTATTATAACCAAAGGAGAAACCCATCGGCTATCTGAAATTGGATAAATGAAGTTTATATTGAGTAGTTTTTGGAGCTCTTTTTCACTATCTCCCTAAGATTTGGATCCATCCTTCTCTGAGGTTGTCTGATTGGTCTACTGTTTTCCTCGATATAGATATGATGGATGCAAGTCTTAGGGTCAATACCTTTCATATCATTATACTCCCATGCAAATGCAGTACAATGTTTTTGCAAGATTTTGATCAGTTCTTCCTGTTGTGATTTTTCCAAATTTTTATCGATATTCAATGTTTTATCTAGAAAAATATCAATGGTAGAACTACCAAACTCTTCCATAGAATAAAGAGATATTTGTCTTGATGATAAATACTCAATGTCAGAATCTAATTGAAATTGTGTGTGGTCATATTCTGAAGATATTTCAAAATTTTCTAATGTGTTCATAATTTGACTATCCTAACTAATTTCAGAAATTGTAAAGACAGGTTGTATACTGTCCTCATCATCGACCCATTCATTGTCTCCTACTTTTGTAATTGCTTTTGCTGGAGGATACAAATTGAATTTCTTTGTCGAACTACCATCAGAAATGTACATATCCCCAGATCTACAACTAATGAAAGCATCAACCGTGGCTAGCCAAGATCTACCTAAGATGAATGGGTGCCCTCCTAAATTACTCTTAGGAGTCAAAATCATGAAATCTACTGGATATTCCCAAGAATCTAAAGAGACTGAAATATCTTCTAATACACCATATAGTTTGATTATTGATCTATCTGCAAGTTGCAGTAAGGTAGGTGTAAAAAGAAGATTAGGAAGTTTAAGTTGTTGCATAGTCTGTCTACTCATAATGTTGATAGCAGCCCCTAAGTCAATCAAAGTGTTTGGAATTTCTATCCCATTGATATGTGTCTTGACAATTGGACTACCTAGATCTACATACTTCTGCATGGTAATTTTTCCCATCATGATATCTACAATTTTCCCTACCAGGTGGATTCTTCTTGTATCTCTTGGTTTCCTTCCTGGTCTTTTAAGACTCAACTCCTTTATTGTTTTTGCTAGAATAGGAATTTGTCTAATGGCTTGTAGCAAGGGAATCTTGATAAAAACATTCTTTAATTCATATATAAAATCATAGTCAGGAAACAAGATTTGTTTTTCCACTCCTTTATCAATTTCTAATCTTTCAAGGAAAGGAAGTGTGGATGAAGATGCAGGTTGCTCAACTGTAGGAGTTGTGGGGGTTGACTCTTTTTCTTTTTCTTTTTGAGTGTTTGGGTTTTGAAGAAATGCTTCCTCAGAACCTTTATTGACTTTAAGAGAATCCTCCTCAGAAGTACCTTGCTATTCAAAAGGTTTTTCTAAAACTCTACCAGACCTAAGTTGTACATCATTAAGAGGAACAATCATATAGGTAGGAATCTGTTGTCCTTCTAACATGTAAGCATTCTGAGGATTTTTTTTGTTAGGATTTGGCAATGGTTGGGCTGATAGTTGATTTGTCTTTTGTTGAAATGGAAGCAACATTTGAGAATTTGGATTTTTTTGAGAAGGTTGTTGTTGTGGGAATGGTAATGAAAGTTGTGGGTTTTGATTTGGAAGTTGTGGATTTTGTTGATTTTGAAAAGATGGAGGATATTGATAAAATTGAGAAAATCTCCCATAAGGATTTTGCATCCCTTGTGCCCATAATTGATATGGATTTTGAGGTTGGGGCCAAGGTTGTTTCCAATAATTCCAATTTGGCGGGGGCTAAAGGTTCATAGGGTTGTTAAATCCTTGATTTTGTTGCCCCTACCAAGGTCTTCTTGAAACGAAACAAAGGGATTCTACGGAATTTGGATCTTCTTGAAAGATAGCTTTAAGCCTAGGGATTGAAGGACAATCCTTGGTTTCATGACTTTCTGAGTAAATCATACATGTTTCTACAACTTTTGCATCCAAGGGGCATTCCCTTAGAGCATGTTTCTTCCTACATTTTGGACAAAAGATGGTCAAGGCATCAACTTCTGTTTTCTGCTTGTTTTGTATTCTAAGTGTGTCTAGTTGTTCACTAAGGCTCCCTAGAATATCAGTTTTGAACTCATCAAGTATATTACCAATCTCTACCCTACTTACTGAACCAGTTGCAAATTTGTTTGCTCTAATAAGAGAAGGATCTCTAGGCCCTTTCTCATTTTAGATTTTCCCCTTGAGAGATGGAGACATAGTTCTGCTATTTCATGAAGTGGAAGTTGAGAAATGTCTCCCTTCCCCATCATGTTTAGAATATCTATCCATTCATCTCTGATGGCTTTTAATAGAAGGGATTTCAATGTTTCCTCGTCTAAATTACTCATTTTTTCTCTTTAAATTGTATTGAAATCTTTCAAGTAAATCCTCCAAGTTTTCATCTTCTTTTTGCATCATTTTGAATACCTCATCCTTATGATTGGTGGGCATCCAATAGTCTAGGTATCTATCCAAAAAAAAAAATTCATATCATTTTATGTCCTAATAGATTAAGTGACTAATCCCATAAACCATTTCAAAGTAGCTCCCTTCAATGTCGAAGGAAACAGTTTGATTTTGTGAGAGTCTTCCATATAATCATAGGTTCGACACATGACTTCAAACTCAAACAGAAATGTTTCAGGATCCTCACTTTGCAACCCATAAAAGTTTGGGATGACAAATGGTGAAATGTTTTTCATTGTTGTATGGGTTTCCTCATCAACTATAGGGAATCCAAATGAGTTATCTCCTTCCCTATTTCCCCCATTATTACCTCTACCTCCACCATTGTTGCCTCCATTATTTCCTCTTCCTCTACCTCTACCCCCAAATCCATTTACTACTTCCTCCGTAATGGTAGTTTCTTCAGAGTCTTCTGGTTCTTCTATCAAGGGTGGACGAGAGAGAGTTTCTTCCTTTTCTTCCTCAGGTGATTCTACTTCTTTGATTACAATATGTTCCCCTGTAGAAGTGAAGGAAGGTTCTTCTCCTAGATCAAGTTTAGTAGATAGTGTGGGAGAATCCTCTAATTCAGCTACTGCTCCTTGAATTCTAGGAATCCTAAAGTTGGGAGTAGATGGAGATGAATCTTGTCTATGGCTTGAAGTAGCTAGCGTTGTGAAAATCGAACTCTTATCCCTAGCTATAAACCTTCCCCTAGAATCTCTTGCTCTATGCATGTCATTTTTTTTTTTCTTTCTTTCAAGTCGGGCTAATAATTCTCTTTCTGATCTTCCATATCACACTAGATGCAAGAAGAGAGCATAATCAAGAAATTATTGAACTAATAACTCTCTTTCCTGATCGTCCAAATCACACTAGGCGCAAGAGGAGAGCATACTTCAAGAAGTCATCAATTTTTCCTTCTTTCTTTTTTTTTTATGTAAGAGATCGGCTACATAGTTACACTTCCCCAGTAATGGCACCAATTTGTTTAGTCAATTTAGTGTGTCCTAAATTGTTACGTTAATTATCAATCCGGGATTTGTAAGTTGATGAAGTGTGGCGCACTATATGTGCAAGACAACCTCTTTCTTACTTTTTGTCATTTTTTATTTTTATTTTGTTTTGGGGGTTTTTATCTTTGTTTATCTCCTAATGTGAATGGAAATCCTATCCCTGAGTTTTAAGAATACTCTAGAAGGAAAGTATGGATATAGATTTTAAGGAAATTGTGTCCTCTATAATGATTTCCAGAACTTAACACTTCGGAGGGTCTTAGAATATACTAGTGATGAAATTAATACTTCAACAAAAATGAAAATGTGCTGCTATTCAAATCAAACAAATAATGAACTACTGATCATGAAACCATTATCTCTGCTGCTTATCTAAATACAAAAAAGAAAAAAAAGTGAGTTAAACTACTGCACTTCAACAAATCAAACTAATCAATTCACTTCATTCATAGTCCGATAGCTCGCTAAGTAGTCTAAGCTATGGCTTTAGGAGATAACGTCAATGATATGAGCAAGTTGATATCTAACTATAGAAAAGTAAAACTAAAATCAAATCACATCATTCATAGTCCGATAGCTCGCCAGGTAGTCTAAGCTATGGCTTTAGGAGATAACGTCAATGATATGAGCAAGCTGACATCTAATTGCAGAAAAGTAAAACTAAAATCAAATCACATCATTAATAGTCCGATAGCTCGCTAGGTAGTCTAAGCTATGGCTTTAGGAGATAACGTCAATGATATGAGCTAGTTGATATCTAATTGCAGAAAAGTAAAACTAAAATCAAATCACATCATTCATAGTCTGATAGCTCGCCAGGTAGTCTAAGCTATGGCTTTAGGAGATAACGTCAATGATATGAGAAATCTAATATTTAAACTACCTAACAAAGCAAGTGAATAAAACTAAAATCAAAGTATAACTGGAATTAAAAAACTAAGAAAAGCAAAGTCAACAGAGAGGCTAATTCCATGTCACTAGTTATTGCAAAGATTGTATGAAAATGCCCGGGCCTACTCTATCCTGAAACACACAAACACTGATCAGCGTTATCAACAATATACAGAGCTGAAAAGTCATGTACAGAGATGAAATGTAAATACCATAGCAAATGAAATGTACACAGGTGGATAACTATGAAATATGTGCAATGGAAATAAGGAAACAATGCATAAAACTTTACAGCAATAAGGAAAACGAAACCTCAGCGTGTAGGAGCCCTCTGCATAGCCTCGGTCAATAGGCTATTAGTCCAGAATTATGCTTATGCAGTCATATAAAAAACAGAGTCTTCTTTATATTTCAAAATAGAGGAATAATCCTCTCGTTACCACAGTGGGGCTAGTGTCATGGCACAGTAAATTTAATAGCAAAATTACATCAACAAGGACTAACTATATGCGTATAGAAACGCGTTATTTATAACAAAAATTCATAACTGTTTTCCTGTGAAAGGTCTTTAACTGAAGACACGTAAAAGGACAACATCCGTAAACTTAGCATACTAGTTGTCGAGATTATTCAATCTATCAAGAGTGGCTGGATTCACATTGTGGGGCAGCCTACAGGTGTCAACATGACCCCAGGGATCTAGAGGCCACGAATCCTTCACGTGTTTGAAAATAGAGTCCGGCTACTGGAGGACTCCTTCGTTAGACCACCCTTTAACCACCGTTGACCATGGTTTTCCTTAATGAATCTAGCTAAACCAATAGGACCTGATCCATGTCTAGGTCATTCTTAACTTGCCCACGTGTCTTGTTTTCCCTTATGACACCTGCAACCTGGAGTTTAACAAAAACAGCTGCGAAAAGTTGAATCAGTTGCGGAAAGTGGCTACATTCCGCAGCTCATGAGAAAAATATAATTCAAATATCAAACACAAAAAAATAGTTAGAAAACCATTTCAATGCTCTTTTAGAATCAATATGCAATGTTTTTTGATAGCTTATGAGGTCCAGGTGACGGGAAAAAGTCTAGGAAAGTGTGTAGAAGATATGTAGTTTCAGGGCTCAATAGTTATATGCGTCTGTTGAAAAAATAAGTACCCTTCAATTGGGATCATTTTGTGCAAGCTTCATTTGATGCTCTAAAGGAATCCCTAATAAAAGCATCATTAATGTATGCTCTTGATTATCAAAAAGACTTTAACATATATCTCGTTGCGGCAGATACGACCATCGCAATGGTTTTAGTTCAAGAAGACAATGGAATCGAACATTCTATCTATTATTTAAGTCGAAACTTAAATGATACGAAAAGAAAGTACTCCTATGTTGAAAAGATGGCTCTCGTAGCTATTCAAGTAGTACAGAGATTTCGACACTATGTCCTCTTTCAAAAAACTACCATTTTGTCAGATTGCAACCCCATGACTTACATCTTGTCGCGAAAGTTGCTTGGGGGAAAATATTAGAAATGGATAGAAATTTTGCAAAATTTTGATATGGAATTTGTAAAATCCAAATCAAAGAAATCTCTGGTTTTCGCGGAGTTACTATGTGACTTCCCATCATCGTCCAACGATTCAACATCCAAAGCAACAATCGTGGATGAATCTTTGTTTCTGATATCTTCAAGTGATCCGTGGTATGGAGATATAATAATCTATCTCCAAACCCAAACATATAGGTCTAATATCTCTTGCTCAGAACAATGACATACTCGATACCAAGCAAAAAACTACATGATTGTCAGTGATACACTTTACCATCGTGATATCGATATAGTTCTGTGAAGGTGCCTCACCCATGAGGAGGTTGAAAAAGTCCTGAATGATTGTCATTTAGGAGCATGTGGGGGGCATTAATCTGCTTATTCTATGGCACAAAATATTTTACGAGCAAGATACTTCTGGCCAACAATGTTCAAAGATTGCATAACTGCAGTCAGAAGCTACCATGCTTGTCAAATCTTCAACTGCAAAACCAGAATACCACCCGCACCTCTACAGCCAATAGTTGTTGTTGGGTCATTCGCCAAATGGGGCATAGATTTCATGACATGTAACCCCACCTCGACCGGGGTCCATGGGTATATCATAGTCGTAGTTGACTATTTTATGAAATGGGCCGAGGCGATGCCTACATTAAACAACAACAGCAAAATGGATGCTCTTTTCTTTTTCAATCATGTAGTCTCCAGATTCGGTGTTACACAAGCTATAGTCACAGATCATGGATCACATTTCCACAATCACATGATGGTTGAATTGGCTGCAAAATTAGGACTGTCCCACGATATCTCTACTCCATATTATCAGCAAGCTAACAGACAAGTTGAGGCGATCAACAAAGTCCTGAAGTGCATGCTGCAAGGGATGATTGGAGTCCATAAACGAAGTTGGCACCTAATCTTGTACTCAGCCTTGTTGGCATACTGGACATCAGTGAGAAATACCACTAGGTTTACACCCTTTCAACTAGTGTATGGCCTGGAACCGATCTTACCAGTTCAGTGCGAAATTTCGTCCCTCAAGCTCGCAGTCGACCTTCTCCCCAGAACTTTAGAGGAGGAGGCTCATTGCTTGGAATTAATTCAACTGGATGAAACCCATAGTGATGCCACCTTGGCTAATGAAGCACATAAGAAACAAGTCAAGGCGTAGTTTGACAAGAATTTCAAACCTCGTGTCTTCTCAGAAGGTGACCTGGTCTTACTTTATGACCAGGAATCCAATAAATTGGTCTTACTTTACGACCAGGAATCCGATAAATTGGGAGCAGGTAAGTTCCAGTCTTTGTGGATGGGCCCCTATATTGTTAAGCATGTATTAGCAAAAGGAGCCTATGAGCTAGTAGATTACAATGGGATTCCATTATCGCAACCTCGAAACGGGTTGTACCTTAAGCATTACTATGCTTGACTCATCATAGTAACATCTTCATATGCTTTTGTTACATTTTTGTTTTTATTAAGAGTGATCGTTTTGGTTAGGTAATCCACTTTTGCATTTTTTTTCGGATGTCGAACCTATTGGAATCATTTGTTAGATACGCTGACAGAGCAAGTTCTAGTACGCGGAACCTATCTTCTGCAGCCTGGGCCATCTTTGATCCAAGCAATGAGTTAGTGAGTTTTAGAGGGGTATGTATTGGTCGATCAACGAACAACATCGTTGAATATATCATGTTGATAGAGCTCCTCTCTGATGCCATCGCACATGGCATACGTTGACTTGTCATCAAGCTAGAATCACAACTCGTCATTCTACAGCTCACCAGCATCTATTTCGTTCGGAATCCAGCTATCTATCATATGTTCCTAAGGGTCAAGATTTTGGAAAGGTATTTTGATTCTATTCAATATCAACACATTTCCAAAAACTTAAACACATTAACTGATTCATTAGAAAATTATGTGTTGGGTAGACATTTGCAACATTTACAAAAGAAAAGCATTTCATCAATATTTGCATCACGATCATATAACTTAACCAAAACAAAGCTCCGAAAATAAAAAATATATATAATTGTTTACAGTTTGTACATAGTGTTCTGTGTCCAAGACAATATCGGTTATATGACCCAAAAACTCAAAATGCAAGGGGGCACCCTAGTCTAATGGTGTTGGTGATAACAAGTCACCGCCTGTGCAATCATGCGTAAAAGCCTAGTCCATCGGCTCGGCACGCTAATGGTATGGCGTTGTAATCTCAGAGGTAGCTCGTCGATCCTCACATCTTGTATACTAAGGGTGAGACCCCCGGTCTAATCCTACAACACTGCAAGAGTCTCAGCAACATCCAGCTCGTGAAGGACAGCCCTCCCTACAACCTCTCTTACTGGAACGGCAGTTGCTGCTCTCAGGCGCACTGCTGGTCGCACTGCTCTGATAGCTGCATAAACACATGAGTTTTGATTAGTCTTTATAAACATTTTAAAAGCACAAGAACATTATAAAAGCAATAAACAGAGATATGGTCAGATATTTTTACCTATGACACCCCACTGCTTGCCAGCTGGCACCACCAAATCTGGCTCACCCTGGAAATCCATCCCAACATGCGGACACTTGGCATAAACCATTTGCTGACAGTTGAACCACTCGAAGAAGGCATCAGAGAAGGAAACCTACAATTGACCAGCATGTTTGGCCATAAGGTCAACCCATCTCTGCATCCGTGGCTCATTCGGTGGTGGCAAACCGAGTGAGATATATTGTGGCTGCATTAGTGGGATCTTCTCCAAGGCGAAAGCAGTTAGAATATAACCATAGCCAAAGTTCTTGGATCTTTCATTTTTCACCTTGGTAATCTATTCTTTTATCACCGAAAGTACTGCATCACACCAGTTAAATACCTTTGGTTTGAGGCATTCCAAGGCGTACTGCATATAGGACTTGTTAGCCAAGTGAAGGGTCACGCTACCAGCTAATCTAGCAAAGGTGAATTAAATAGTCCTCAAGGACTGGTTAGTCTCATCTCGGATACTGATCTTGCCATTCCTGCTCAACTGAGATCCTTCTCTATAGTATCAGCGAATATAATCCCTCATGGATTCACCCCCATGGGCAGAACCTAATAGTGAGAGAGGGGCACCTCGCCTCGATAAACTGATCAGGAAGTAAATGTCCTCAACAGTCAAAGGGATGGATTTGCCTCTAATCTAGAACACTTGGTTGGTAGCGTCCCATGCATCAAGGAAATATTGCAACAAGTTGATTTGTTTTCTCATGCTAGATATGCGGAAGAACTTGAGCAAGCCACAGTTCCGTAATGCAGTTACCATACCTGGATCATGTAAGGTAACCATGTCCTCTTTTTCATGCTCATGTTTATGCCATGTAACAACCATTTTTCTCTGATGAATCTTTGAAAAACAAACAAGAGAAGAATTAGGATCCTAATTTGGCAAAAAAAGGGTAAAATTTCCATGAAAAATCAGTGCAAAAGTTTACCTCCTTGTGCCCATCGAACCCTAGCTGTGTACTGGTGGGATGCATACTGACTGGCCAATAGCCAACCTAATATTCATCACACCTTTCGATGTATACTAGGTATGATGGGGACAGAACGAATTTTTCAAACCCTAAAGGCTCGGAAAAGTAGGAAAACATGCTCAGGATTCACAAAGGAAAGAATGCAATTGAAGAGCTCAGGTTTAACTCCTACCTAGTCTAGACGGCGCTGAAAATCATCCACAGAATCTCCTGAAATCAGTTGATGAAAATCAAGGGGGAAAACACCTCTAGAGCTCCAATAATCCCAAATTCAAATGAAATGGTAAAATGAGGGGTAAAAACTACTTTTAAGTTACTTTTCACATAATTCAAGTAGAGTATTAGTTTTTAAACTCATTTTTCAAGCATGTATTCTCATTTCTAATCAGTTTGATGGATCAATTGAATAGGAAGTATGACCATCAAAAGCACATAGTGTTAACGATGAATCAAATATCAATGACCATTATCACGATCAGTTTTACGCGAAGTTCAAGCTCGTTAAAAAATAAACCTAGCAATGAGCATATGTTCCACCAGAGTTTAAGCTCATTAAAAAATGAACCCACCTTTGGTAAATAACCATTGCGATCGCATTATCATCAAATTTTGAGCCTTGGTCGTGTTCTTAACATCACCTCCTCTCTTTTTTAGCCGATCATATGCCTCCATTTGATTGTTTACCCCTTTGAGGAACAGCTGCGACGAGTGATTTTGTTAGCCATTTTCTTTACACTGTCGTGATTGAAAAGTTCCAAACCTCACCTGGAACCAGCTGCTACCCGAAAATATCACTCGTTCCTCAAAAAACGAGTCTCCTTTAAGCTCTTTTCATCTGACTCATAAAATATGAAAAGATTGTCGAGCAATTGGCCTCTCCAACTCATTAAAGCGATCAGAAGTGCTATCCCTCCTCTAGATTTTAATCTTTTTGGACCTGAGGGATCATTACACAAAAAGATCGAATGCTTGTCTTGTTCGGCTCATTAAAACTAACGAAAATTCATCCTTTTTATATTATTTTATACTTTTTTCGGACTTAAGGGATTATATTACAAAAAAGGAATAATGGAGTTTCCTTTCCATCCCTTTTCAGACTCTCTAAAATTGAAAAAGGATTGAGTTATTTTTGTCGTTAAACTTGTTAAAACAATAGCGACAAACTTGTCCATGTAGGCAAGAGCGAGTTTCACTATCGCTAGGCTTGTTAAAACATAGTAACGGGTTTGCCCGAAGGGCAAATTATAGAACAAGAATATGTTATCCTCCTCAAGCTTGACAAAAATAAAGAGGTACTGGTCAGCAATGACTAGGGAAAAATTGGGAAGAAAACCTGAAGAAACTTTATTGGTAGCAGGTCGCTCTTGAACATGACACTTTCACTCCATCACCATGATTGAGTCGGGTTGGGTTATTCCATTCACCGGTCATATCACCATTGGTCCACCGTACCATCCATTTTTGGCGTTAACGCTACCAATCCATTTCAGTGTCACCGATATGTTCAAGAGAATTTGCTTAGAGAATTCACCAACCCAACTTGTGTCTCATCCGCTACAATACCTTCACGCTTCATTCTTTGATGACCGCCACCCTGAACCTTGTATCATCAGATCATTTTCACCTCCACAAAATCATTTTCTCTATTCTGTGTCATAGATGTGGGATTCATTAATGCCCTCCTACGATGGGTCACTTATTTTCAACATCAGCTCATTATCCAAGAAGTCGACCTAGGAACAACCCTTTCAGTACTTTGAAGCTTGCATGCCTCAATGGCAAGTTTCTCACTTTCGGCGACAGGTTTACGTTAATGGCCTTCAACTAAAAGATTTTTCATGGTGTTCAACATAGACTCATGTATTCACACCACGCGAATTGTACCGCAGTACCTTGAGGGTCATTATCATTATCGGTGATTCCTCTCACGCCTGCTAACAGCTTACATCATTGGCTGGTAATCAGGCAATGTCTTTCCATGTTCGATGCCTCAACGTCTTTTCACATGGATCAACTTGTACTTTGGACGAAGATTGAACGAGTTTTGAAAACCCCGGATCTAGTTTCATCCATCCGGGCTGCGATATATTTAGGAAAATAAAAACATCAAATGTACGTCATTGCTGCACAGATAATCATCCAAGCCAAAGGATGATGGCTCTACCAGAATCACCAGTCTACCACACAAATGGTTGTTTGTCATATGTACATGAAAATGAATTTATAAAGCTGAACATGGGAATGCCCACCTCAGCTAGATCATGAAAATATTATGAAGATAAAAATATTATGAAGATAATGTATTGTATTGTATCTTATTACAAGTCACCTTCCAGTTCGAAAAACCTCAGATCTTCATGGTAAATCATTTCACCCGACATCTAAAGATTTACGATCTCATGTTTTAGGGGGCAACTGTTATAGACATATTTGGCACTGCAACCCCAATCACATATGTCCATAAACCAAGGGCTTATAAGTCCCTAAAGGTGTTGTTTCATACCCCAAAGGAGCAAGGTTAGTTGATTACATCATCTCCCAGAAGTTCTCCCTAACAAACTACTCAGAACTGGTGAAAACTGGACCATACAGACTGCTTAGTGTTAAGGGTGTGATGCACCTCACCTGCCACATGCAGAAAGTGTGATGCATACTAAAAAACCCTTCTGTGGGGTGCGATGAGTGAGAGTAGACAAGTGGCAGAGGCATTTGGCTAGGTGGAAACCCAGAGAATCTTCTAGAAACTGCCCATTTAACACTTGCCTCTTTGAATTTGCCCAGGGATGAGTAAGAGATCATGAAATCTCCAAGTGGAACCAAGAACTATTAGAGAGATGACACTAATCAAAATCCCAGAAGCTGACTCACCCACCTACAAACATCTATATATGGATCCCTCATCCTAGAAATCCAAAGGCTGGAATATTGTATTTTGTAAGGAAGTGTTGTTGGTTTCTCTGTGCAACATTGTTGGGTGATCTAAGATTTTCATGAGGTGAAGAGGGATTTCATGCTGGGAGGATGGTGTTGGGTCAGACCAATGGGTTGTAATCCTCTCTTCTACTACTTCTGTCAATAAAGTTATTTGAGTTTTCCGCCATATGTTTGTGTATCTCTGAATCTTGTCTTGATATATGCATTTGTATGGTTAGATATATATTTGATCCTATATTTTTTATGGTTATAGATCTCTATGCTTTGATGGTATCATGCTGCTTTGACTCCACAGGTGTTCTTTGAAGTGGGACAGGTGAGGAAAGAGTGGTGAATTTTTGTCAAAGGGGAAAGGAAACAAGCAAGGAGCCAAGCAAAAGAGTGAGTTTGGTACTCTCTGCTTCTTTCTCATCTATCTCTGATAAAAGAAAACACGAGTGACTTTAGTTTGTTTGTTTCTAAGATAGCTACCCATCTTAGTGGGACTAGAAACTCTGAATGGACACTAGTTTTCCCGACAAAAATCAAACCAGAAAAGTTATAAAATGCAACAGATATCGTGTCGATTCCACCAGAAGCGGGGTCCCACAAAAATAGCAGAATATCGGAAGGGCTTCAAGCGGTAATCGATTTCAACCGAGTCCCGCCTGATGCCACACAAGGGGTGCCACAACTCTGACAAAAGAGAGAGAAAACGCTCACATTGGATTGGTAAACATCATGTTACTTACCCGCCCGATATGAACAATGACCGTTGGATTTGGAGGCCCCAGATCAATGGCGAAGACACGTTCCAATGGATGACTGGATTTGACGGGGTCAACAAGCAAAATTATGAAGGATTTGAAGTCTAATATAGATGATGCATTGGCAGAGATTTGTATTTCGCGGGAATTCTTGGAGTTAATGGACAAAATAGTCGTTCAAACATTTCCCATGAACCTGACACACTTATCCGTTACAGTATAGGTGGCCACCTCCCTGTGAAGCGTTACGTAATGACTATAAATTCCGAACAAAGGGATTCAGACGAACAGAGGTAGGGAAACCAGAAAGCCAGGAAACAGAAATGAACAGTCAAAAATCATATTGGCTTTAAAGCCATGAACTAACAGAGAAAGAAGCAAGAGTTAGTTAGATGCAAAAAGTTAAGAGTAGAAAGAAGGAGTCGAGCTGACTTGCAGAAGCAAAGGCAACATCGAGCCAGATAGAGCCAGAGAGAGTCAGAGATTCTGTGTACTCCAAAGAAGGCTTGAGAGGTTCAAGCAAACTCCTCTGTATATGCCTGTCATGTATGAGTCTCAGATTGGGCTCATACTACGGTGACCAATAGAGGTCGATTTTTAGTAAGTAGAGTCCGTGTACTCCAGAGACTTAGGGGATCCAAGTACAGTCTTGTTAATTCAAATTTGTTGTGTGAGACTCAAATTGAGCTCACTGTTGTAAAAACTCTGCTTTTGAAAACATAATAGAGAGGCCACCACTGAAGGCTGGACCGGGAGACGTAGCCCAGGAGAATTGGGTGAACTCCTTATTAAACTTGTTGTGTTTACATGTTTTCCTATTATGTTTTCTCTAACTGCTTCAATGTCTATGTATTTCACAATCTTATTGATCCGTTGCATAAAATAACATAAGCACATCCATGCACATGAGTCTGTAATACCTTATTCTTTGTATTAGATCAATTTCAGATCAAGTGGTATCAGAGCTCTAGGTTGCTGAGGTTATACAAGCTTGTGCTGGATTCTTTTGTTGAATTCTAACTAGATCAAAGCTTAAATTAGGAGAAGGAGAATTGGTTGAAGCTAACACAAAAATTGGAACAGTCTATCCTAAGAGGAAAATGGCAGAAGAAAGCCCTTGGAATCAGACTCCCAGTTCATGGATAGTTTCATGACCATGAGAGCCATGGTAGAGGAAATGTATAGAGAATTTAAGAAAGGTAGAGATGAAGATTCATCAAACTCCAAACAAGATAAAGGAGTAGAAGAATCTCCCCTCAATAACCATCCTAAAGGAAAAAGGAAAGAAGAAAAGCTTCCCACACCTCTTAATAGCCTTGAAAATCAAAAGAAGACATATTTGATTAAATTAGATGTTAAATTTGATTTACCAATATATGATGGAGAGTTGAATCAGAGAAGCTGGATAATTGGATTAGATAGATTGATGTGTATTGGAGGGTGCAGAGCATTGATTCAGACAGTAGTAAGATTCAACTAGCTAGTCTACACCTTGGAGGCATTGCCTTGGTATAGTGGGAAGGCAGGACACAAGCTGACATGAAGAAGCATGGTAAAATTCTTTCTTTCTGGAGTGAATTTGTTTCTACAATTGAAAAACAATTCTATCCACTAGCTTATATGCAACAAGCTATGATGAGTTGGCAAACTCTTCGTCAATTAAAAGGGAAAAGTGTACAAAGTTACACCCAATAATTTAGGTAAAGAACTTTGATTCTAGGAATTTCATTAGACTCACCTGAAACTTTGTTGAAGTATATAGGTGGTCTACACAGCTATTTAAAGCATACCATTCTCATGTTTAATCCCACTAGCATAGATGAGGTATCTATTCAGGCTACACATCTAGAGGCTAGAGGCAAGAATGTGAACCCAGAAGTTGGGGGATCATCAAAACCCACTGCAAGTAAGAATAAGGAAAAGAGATAGCAGAAATGGAAAGAGAGGAGGGCTGTAATGCTAAACAGCAAGCTGATTTAGAAAAAAGTTGTTGCAGAATATGATATACTATTTCAAGAACCTAAGGTCTGCCACCCAAAAAGGAAATAGTACATGATATTAATTTGCAACAAGATGCTCCATTGCCTAACATTGGAATGTACAGGTTGTCCACTTTAGAGAATGTAAAAATCAAGAAGCAGGTACAGGAGCTGCTCGAGAGAGGGTTCTTAAGACCTAGCACATCGCCATGTCGGTCTCCAATTGTTTTGGTGAGAAAGAAAGTGTTATCACTCAGGTTTTCCTAGAAGTTGTGTAAGAGGAAAGTATACCCGAGGTAACCACAAACCAACCTTTTAGATGCAGAATCTAGCCAATCTGCATCCAGAGAGGGCTCTCTCTTTATGATTTATCTTTGTTCTTGGAAGGTTTTAGGCTAGTTATAGATTCAAGAGTTTGTTTTGGGAAAATGGTGGAATCCACAAACTAAGGGCAATATTGAGAGCTTTCAGTCCACTGGGCTATGGAGTCAAAGGATGGCTTTACTGGATTTCTATTCTAAGCACAAGATGGTATTACAGGGCAAGATAGCTAGACAAAGAACAATCCTTAAAATTTAAAGTGGATGGGATGATTTTGAAGGGATGAAAGGCAGCTAAGAGTCTTTCACCATGTCCAAAAGAAAGAAATGAGATGACTACAAACAAAGAGCAATGAAGAATCCCTTGTTATAGTAATCAACAGTGTTTAAATTAGTAAAGCAAGAGAATTTAAGAATTCATGCTTATAACTAATTTATAAGAAAACATCAAGAATAATAACATTTGAAAACAGAGTACAATTAAGCAAAATTCTGTTTCAATCTCTTATGCAAATTATTTAGAAATGGATATGATGGTATTATAGACTAATATAAAATTTCAGACAAAGGGTAGAAAAAATTATTGAACTGTTGTCCGACACATGAATCCTGCAACAAGTCTAGTGCTTTAAATCGTCATCCAGTTAAGCCACGAAAAATTTCTCCAAGCGCTTTTATTCCGCAAGTCTCAATGTTACAGCAAAGTAATGGAATCCGCCCTTCGATACTCTCTTCGAGGATTTATTTATACACTAAAGAATTGAAAATATCTCCCAGGATCCTAGCCCATATTTTGGGGTGACTAAGGATTATTTTACAAGTAAACAGGAGATAAATGGTATCGTAAATGGCTTAATAGATAACTGTTGATGCGCTGTTCCCTTTCTTTGTGGATGTGCTGGTGCTCTGTTCCCTTTTTTTGTGGATGTGCTAGAGGTAAGTGCTGAAAAAGGGCTCGTTGCTGTCTTTTGGAGTAATTTCTTTGCTTGCTTGACACTCCTGGTCTTTACGGATACTCTTTAACCTGTGTAACTAATGCATCTTTCATCTGTACTCATTTTTACCATTTACTTGATAGTAAAGATAAATTCTCATCCTGAAAACAACTTTTATAGCATTTCCAACATTTCCTTCCATGGAAAATGGTGCTAATTCTTGGTCTAGTTCAAAGTGTAACATTGTTATCTCCTCTCCACTCAATGGTTGACCACTTCTTTCATGCTCATGAAAACGACCCAAAGTATTGTATTGAAGCAGTAGCGACATTTTCACCCGATGGTCTGGTTTTCGAGAGGAATCAAGTAGACGATTTCTGGCTACTTTTTTCCTCATGGAGTCCTTATCTCCCATGAAAATAAAGGAAGCAATGTGGTGCAATTACAGCGAGAAAGTAACAGACATACGAGCTGCAGCTTTATCAAGATCCCCAGAAACCCATGATGCCACATAGGCTTCAATCATCTTCTCATGGTCCTTAGGAGGAAAGAGATATCCATTGGGATCAGCAAAGCATTGCTTCTAGTGGCGGTAACAACTCCAAAATATGATCACTGGCCAATGAATTCCACGCCGCAAGTCTTATTGAAGCTTCAACATCCCTACGCAAGTAAATTGTCACCTGACGTCCATAAACCACATCACCAAAGGATGTAGCCGCAAAGTGCTGAATGAGAATGTCTATAAATGTCTGGTAGCTATCACTAATATCCCTCTCAAAATTCAGAGTGGAAAGAGTTATTGCCTCCACAGATTTTTCCCCATCCTTTCGATCTACAATAAGATCTTTGCACTCCTGGGAAGTTTCTAACTTTTCACTTTTTCTTCTTTGAGAAATCAGATTGATGTTTGCTCCATTCTGCCTATCAAGGGCCTGTCCATACAATTCTTGTGATGCTCCCAGGAAATCTTTGACTGGAGTTTCTAAAAACCAATCACCTCCATCAACAAAAACCATAGATAACATATGTACTTTTCTAACCAATGGTATGCATAAAATGGGAGGAGACTGGAAGCTATCACAAGAGGAGAATATAGCCTCCAAGCCAAGAAGAAAGAAAAGACCACTTCTCACAGTATTAATCACTCTGTCAGTTGAGTTAACATTCTCGAGAAGTACAATATTGCTTGGAACTTCCGAAGGCTGTTCAATAATAAAAGATGATAACAGACTCAATAACCACTAGAAAGGAACAGGTAATCTTTGGTGTGCCCATTCTATCCCAAGAGAAAGTTCCCTCACAGGTGTCTTTCCAATCTCTGTGCTTTCTTCAGATATCGTGCCAAGAGGAGACTTTTTAAGGGGATTTCTACTAGCAGAGTGACTTTTAGATTCTTTTTCTGTCTGACCAATTTTAGGATTTTCTTTCTTCTTCCTTAACCATCGACTTTTAAAGTGTAATAGTAAAACTTTACTGAAGCTATCATAATCAACTTGATCAAGATCTCCAATATTTATGGTGTTGCTTTTCTTTGTTTCTTTCCTTAAGACTTTATGCACAAACATACTTAGGAATTTCATGACAGGAGCCGTAAGCAATATATTTAAGATTCTTTCTGTAATAAGCCTATCTTTAGGACCTGAAATTAAAACAATTCTTAAAGAAGCATTGATTTTTTTATAGAGTTCATAACAAACACATCTGTGCCATCACTTTGTAAAATGAGCTTTTCCAGGTCAAAAACATCTTTGTCGAGGAAAATTGGAAAATGTTCAAGTAAGGTGGTTGTTACTATAGCATCTGCTTGAGCTAAAAGTACTTTTCCTGACCAAAATCCACCTCCAGCAGCACGCCAGCCTAGTCCTATACCAGGAGCAGGACCTCCTTTGCCGTTCACTTCAATAGACTGCACATAATGCCACTCTGAAGACACAAGCTCCATAAACATGGTCAATGCACATTCGAGCTCATTTTGAGATGATACTACTAATCCATGTTTAAGTATTTTCTCTGAGTCAGAAATGTTCTCATCGGTGAAAGAAGCATCATGACGCTTACTTTTTTGAACTTCAGCCAAGAGCAATGAATCCCCTTCACAAGATTCCAAGAGAAAATTGGACCTCTCGGCATTGATAGCCTGGGGAGTGATGGGAAACAGAACACTTTGATATGGGTGAACTGAACAAAGATCATTTGCAGCATCAAGTGACTGAAATGCCTCAAACAACTCTTTTAGAGTGGGTACATTACTAGGAGTGGACAAGTCATCAAACGCATACAGCAAAGAATCTCCTTGAAAACAGATTCCACAGTTACAGAACATGAAGCAATAACAGCTGTTGTTTGGGGGTTTCCAGATTGAAGAGACTCAGCCATCCAGTGTTGTTGGTAACCTTTGCAATCTTCTTGAAGCAAATTAACTGCACAGTCAAGATGCCTTCTGAGGCTTGGAAAAAGGCCTTGCACTTTCTTGAGAAATTCAACTAAGGACATATTCTTAAGGCCAGAAGGTGCCTTGCTGACAGTGGATAGCGTAGAAGGAAATTGCTTGCGAGGACAATCCATGGTGGCACGAGACTTCTCCAAAGTTTTATTTGAATTTTTGTGTTTAAACATACATATTGCATGTTTAAAGTTTTTGCATATATATTTTATTGTATGGTAACCAATAAACATTATTTAATTACCATAAGGGCAGGATTATAATATAAAGATATATTTAACCAAAGGGCTTATAAAACGTGGTTTTTAATGAATTGTTGGGAAAATAATTACTTTGGTTAAACTATATAATATAAGGGTTTTTGGGATATTTATAAAAAGGGAGTTATATACTTAGGATAAGGTATTTTATTAGTGATTTAGTATAATAGAGTTAAATGTAAATATGGTGAAGGACAAGGAAACTCAAAATATTTTTGCACATCTAAGAAAGTGATAACTTCTGAAGTAAATTGCAATATTTTATCTTCAACACTTAAACTTAGAATAGCAAGTTATATTGAGGGATTTTTATGGATTTTTGCATGAGTTTCCTAAGTAAAATAGGATTTTACTTAGGACAAAGTTAAAGATGGCAGATTATAATGATTGATTATCTTAAGTACTTAGGTCTTTTTGATCATTAGGCCGAGGGTCCAGTCCCTCCAGAGGTCAAGGAAATGCCTTGAGCCCCTTTGATCTCCAAATACCTTAGTACTTTGGGGGAAATTAGTAAAACTTTTCAGGGGAAAGTGATGAGGGAGGTTAATGGGTTTGACTTTGCTTGCGGTGATTTTCCAGTGTATTTCCTGCTTTAGTACTTGTGATGAAAGTAAAGGATCAAAAACATGTAGCAGCATGATTCATCAGATAACACTTTGCAACACCATCTACCTACCCTATCTACTTAATACTACCATTTTCTCTTCTTTATTAGTGTGCATTTAGACTTGCAAACCCTCATCAACATTTTTTCTTTT
>APFE030753246.1:7202-30639 GCA_000404065.3 Pinus taeda
TTTCCTAAATATTACATTTTAATAGTTTTAGTTTTAGTTTTAGTTATATATAGGATGAGTCTAACTAACAGAAGAAATGTTTTTTTTGGGATGGAATCCTCAATACAATAAGCAAGATTGTGATTCTTCTTATTTAAAATTTGATTTTGAATGCATAAGTGGGTTAAACAACTCAAACTTATACATTTTAAAAATCTCTACGATCTTTTTAGCCAAATTGACCATAAAAGTGCCCGGAAAAGGGTCACTTGTGTTCAATAATATTTGACTATCTAGATTTTAACATGTGACCTCTTATACAAAGAACATGTTCTTAATGATCAGAGTCAATCAAGTTGTATTATATAATTGTTATAATATTTTAAAAAATATAGAATAATTTCGTCATAAATTTTTAAAATAAATAAATTTGTTTTTTATCATTAACTTTTCATATTAATTCAAAGGTGGTAAATGTACCAGAGAGATTGTATGGACCCCACGGTAGTAGAGTAGTTTATTATGCTTGGCGGTTGGAAATGTCATGTCTCTAATAATCTCCTCCACACTTATTCATTATGGAAATGCCTCTTCATTCCGAAGGAAGGATGTATCAAATCAAGCATAGTTGTAGGGGATCCTATGTTGTTAATCAAACAAAATGATCAATCAAGCTAACTCTCGAGGAAATAAATTGAACTCCCTCATTTGTCAAATCAAGTGCTCTCTTCCTAAATTTGATTGGGTCATATTTTACCACAACAAAATAGAATTGAATAACAAAACAAATCATTGGCCAAAGATGTCTCCTCCTTGAGCCTGGTGACTTAATAAAATTTTGGACTTAAGGCTATACCCTAATCCTTTGATCAATTAGTTGGTAGACTATTAATTGTCCCTCATTTCAAGATGCACAAATTCATATTCAACAATTGGAGGTGATATGGGAAGGATGATGGGTTGTGGTCTTCCTAGCTCCCAAATTCAAAATGGCAAGCCTAATCTGTGGTTAATGAGTGTAGAGGATTGAATCCCCGCATGAAATACATGATAATTTTAACTCTTCAACTCACTTGGTGGTGCTCACTAGTATAATTTTTATGGAATTTGTGGAAATGGGCATCTGGGAATGAGTCTATTAAAGAGATGGGGTAACTTCAACACTTGGGAGCAAGAATATTGAGCCTTTTGGTTTACCTATGCAAAGGTATTTGCAAAGACAACACTAGATCAACCGAGTCTTCTCATGTGGCTAAATCAAATCCCTTTTTGTCATTGATATCAAACACCAAGTTAAGAACAATTTTCTCTAGTTTGGATTTAAACGGTACACAAATTTATGGCATATTTCTAGTGTTTTTGTTGAATACTTATGTGTGAAATATTTATCCAAAGTAGACATGGATAACTTTGATCTAAAGGATGTTCACAAGGTCCTCCATAACCATGAAGAAATAAATCAAGTGAATGGCTTTGCGTTTATTATTATTTATTGCAAACTCATAGAGATTAAGCAACCTAGTGCTATCCATAATGAAAACATCATGGATGATTATCTCCTTTTAGAAAATTGACTCTCTAAGAGTTGAGTACAATAGACTTCTTTGTGGTTTTCTCTCAATGAATGAATTATCTTTCTCTAGCCTCTATCAACCTTAGCATTGGGAAATACATGTAAGTGATTTTGCTAATTATAATCATGACCCAATCAAGATTGAATATCCAATCTCCCCTCACTTAGAAGAGTGGCACGAAGCACAAGACAATGTTCACCCTTGATCAATTTTGAATGTATTTCCTAATCATATATATTTTGTATCAATTTGTGAAGCATGCCATGAGTAAATAAACTTGAGCCTTTTGTTTGAATTTTTTTTATCATATATAGTAGATAGTCTAAAAGTATGTACAATTGAAGAAAATGGAAAAGGAGTTAGATAGCATGATACAGTTAAAAAAATCTAGTCTTGAGACCACCCCTGCCACTATTATCCCAATAGTTACTACTGTATTACCTTCCACTTTGGTAGCATCATTAGCTCCTACAGCTCCAATGGCTACAACACTCCCAGCTCCTATAGCGTCTAGATCAGCAACAGGGTCAACAACAACAACAACTCAGCCAGGTGATGAGGCAAGTAAGTTGGTCAAGGCAATCGAAGACATGTCCATTCAGACCACACAAATGAACAAGCTTAAAGAAAAGATAACCAATGTAGAGAGTGACTATAAGCTTATCCAGATTATACATAAAGAAGAAGTATAGAAGGTTACCAGAATGAATGAAAGAATAAAGAGCTTAGAGAAAGAGTTGACTTTAAAGGAACCACTTGGCGAAGTCAAGGAATAATTATGACCCAATATCATTGAATCTGTCAATGATATTTGGCCATCCATTCAGGTAATTTTTGAACAAATTGACTTACTCAAAGAAGCTACAAAATCCATACAAAGAGTGAAAACAGAACTAGGAGACATGCCAAAGGAAGCCACTAGGATCATTCACTTCCTTCACGCCAAAAATAATTATGAATTACAGGAATTGGAGACATCTGACAAGACATGTACAATACTGGAATTAAAAAGAGTGCTTACCAAAAGAAATCTAATGCTAAACCTAGAAGATAAGTTCCAAACCATGCAACTAGCTATAGAAAGATTCATGGTTAAGTTTGAAATTTTTAGGCAAAATGGTTTACCAAATCCCTTAGTAATAAATGATAAATTAATTCGACAAGAAGACTACAATAGAAGAATTAGAGAGGTGGTCAGACATCAGGTAAATACTTCATCTATGAAGGGGATGCCAACTAGTAAGGTCCTATACTATACTTTTGAGAACTTGTTTTACCTCCAGCATGAGGTAAAACATCTTTTTGTGAATAAGCCCACTTTTGCCAAGTACACAAAGGTAGATGAAATTTATAGGAAAATGATAAATATCCAATTCCCAGATGCAGAAACATGGGAGAAATTAAATGACTTACTGTAGAAATACACTGTCAAAATGTAAAATGTACAGTAAAGTTGAAAAAGCACAGTAAAAGGATAATGACAAGGCAGCCAGCTGAAAGAGTATTAGGTAAAAGTGTATCAGTTGAAAGGTCAAAGTGAAAAGAACATGCAGCATGAAGACCAACAACAAGGCAGAGAATAAAAGGGAAAATATCATAGCATAAAGACAACACAACCTAATAAACAAGGACATCATACAACCATTGAACATATGTCTCTATCTTCTTCCATGAAGATCTTTCTTTCTCCTTTAATAATTCCCAAGACAGTTTGGGATATTTTGTGGACTATTTTTGTATAAATACTTCATAAATCGAAGTATTGGGTATGGATTGCTATACATTTGTAGAGTTGTATTGATCATAAAACCAAGGGTTGTTGTACCAATTTTTCAAGTCAGCAGACTGGACTAAGTAATAAAGAGATTGTGTTATAGGATTTATGTGTTGAGCTATTACAGTGAAGTATTTTCTTTGTCAAATTTGTTATTTTCTTATGTTTTTCATAAAATTAAATGTTACCTAAAGTTGAATGAATTAACTGGAAATTTATCTCAAAATTTGTTAAGTACACTCTGTTTTGAAGAGTTGATAATTTCTATGTTTTCTTGTATCTAGATCTAATAATCCTTAATTTCTCTCCCATCCTGATTGACCTCTTTCACTTTCTTCATAATCTCGCCTAAGGAACCCTTAATTGTTGCGTAGATCCGATTGAAAATCACTTCACCACCTAACCTTGAGATCTGAAGTAACTTAGTTATGTTGCCCTGTAGACATTGTTTTTAGAACTTGATCCAGTACTGTTTGCTTGACATTTGACCCCATAGCCCAATGGTAAAAGATATCCCTCTCTTCATCTAGGTAAGTGATCCCACCACAAAATCCAAATCAAAACCTAAGTACAATCATAACTATCCTAAACTCAATTAACTAAACAAAGTTAAATCATAAAGAGGGAGTCCTCTCCAAGCATTAGGAAGGCTAGATCCTAATCTCTAAAGTAGGTTTGTGGTTACCTCTATCATTTCTTTCTCTAACAGCTTCTAAAGAAATTTTGGAGTGATAACATATTGGAAACCATACTGGGGACTCAATCCTCAGCGTAATAAAACTTTAAGGAAACCTTAAATCTCATCTTTTGCCCCTTAAGGTCATTTTAGAGTTGATGTTAAAAAGTTTCAAAAAACAATTAAAAAATTAAAATTTTGGCTCCCAAAAATACTCGCTATACCAGGGAAAATCCATTTCCAAACCCTGCTACAATAGTTGATGACGCTGACAGAATTTTAAGAAAAAAAAAGGTAGAAACTCAAGCAAGTGGGAGCCAGTTAGTTAAAGCAAATTCACTCCCCGAGGAATTATCAACTTTATAGGAAATTCCATTTTATTTTTCATTTGACCTCTCATTATTTAGAACTAAATCGGAAAATGCAATTCATGAAACTATGTTAGACCCTAATTTTATTCAATTCATGAAACTATGTTAGACCCTAATTTTATTCAATTCATTGAGTCAAAAAAGGTGCCTAGGCATCCATATTTAGATAAACTTGTGTTGGATACTTTTGACAAGCTAGAAGCTTTAACCTCTACATTGATAAGCCATATAGATTATGCTTATCCAACAATCAGTTGAATTAGCTCCCCTCACTGCTGTTGCCTCGGAAATTTTTGCACAATATTCAAATACTCTAAATACACCTTCATTTACTACTACCTCACCTATAATATCTACCACAGTTCATTCCCCTAAACCAGTTATTCATCAGCTTCCTATCCAACCAAACACCTCAACCTCATCTAGTTCATCTCCATCCATTTCAAGCCCTTCCTCAATCACTACTACTTTTCGCCCTAGTCTGTAGGTTTTAACCCCGTACAAAAATTACATGCATACAAATTATAAAACACATAAAACAAATAATGCGAGAGCATAACACATAAAACACATATACACAGACATTTTCCCCTGGATTCCAAAACCGAGACTACCAACTTGTTTTTTTTATTATTTTCCTTTCAACGTTATAATACATATTTATACACATCGAAGCATCCAATACCATGGACCAAAAACCATTGCGTCCAAAACCATGCATCCAATACCATGGACCGAAAACCATCGCATTCAAAAACATGTACGAAAATCATGCACAAAACCATAGGTGGGTTTGCCCAACCTAAAATAGGTTCCAAAACCCGATAGAGTGGGGTTACCTGCACCCCTCAAACCCCTTGTGATCCCCCCGCTACACAATCGGTGCAACGAAGCCTCCCCCCCCCTCTCTAACCCCCCAGTTAACTATGTGGGCTAGTCATGGAAAGAATATAACACAACCCAACATTCTCCCACTTTTTGTTTTCTTTCCACGGGGGGCCACAAGAGAGCTTAGTCATTTGTCCAACCCTGCAATGCCCATTGTTTCTCTACACCAAGAGAACTTTTCAGAGCTCACATATTTTTTCAATGCATCTGCAATATTCTTCAAAGTGTCCACCTTTACCAGCAACACCTTTTTGTCAACTATCATATCCCTCACAAAGTGATACTGAACATTAATGTGCTTTATCTTTGAATGATATGCAGGGTTCTTTGCCATGAAAATTGCACTTTGGCCATCACAGTCTATCCTTATAGCTCCTTGTACTAACCCCATACTTGAACACAATCTCTGCAACCAAACTACTTCCTTGCTTGCATGAGTGGTTGCTATGTATTCTGCCTCTGTAGTTGATAGTGCCACTACAGATTGTTTCTTACTCATCCAACGACTGCATCTCTAAATAGGTTAAAAACATACCCACTTGTAGATCTTCTCTGGTCCAGATCTCCAACCCAATTTGCATCAACAAAGCCACGAATATCCAACACTCTATCCAATCCTGGTCTTCCTTGGTAGCACAAACCATAATCACTAGTGCCACACAAATACTTGAAAACCCGCTTCACTACTGTCCAATGGTCCTTTCTTGGTTTTGACATAAACCTACTCAATACTCCCACTGCATGTGCAATGTATGGTCTAGTACAGACCATTGCATACATCAGGCTACCAAATGCACTTGCATATGGAACATGGGACATGTCCTCTTCCTCTTCTTGTGTCTTGAGACATTGTTCAGCAGATAAATTTACACCTACACGAATAGGAACCTTCACCAGTTTACTATCATGCATATTAAATCTCTGCAATATTGTCTCGACATACTTTCTCTGGTTTAACCAGAGCTCCCTCTTTGCCCAATCTCTTTTAATTTCCATGCCCAAAATATAGTTTGCAGCACCAAGATCTTTCATGTTGAATTTGGAGGAGAATTGGGTCTTCAAATCATATATAATTTCTTTGTCATTTCCAACCAGCAACATATCATCCACATATAAGACCAAATAAATAACACGGTCACCAATTAATTTAAAATACACACAGTAATTTTCTTTGCTTCTAGTGAAGCCATGTCCCCATATAAATGTATCAAATTTCTGATACCACATCCTTGGTGACTGTTTTAACCCATACAAAGACTTCTTTAACTTGCATACCAGTTCTTTCCTACCCTTCACTGCAAAGCCTTCAGGTTGGTTCATGTAGATTTCCTCTTCTATATCCCCATGAAGAAACGTTGTCTTCACATCGATTTGTTCTACCTCAAAATCAAAAGTAGCAGCAACAGATAAAAGTAATCTAATAGAAGTTACCTTGGCAACAGGAGAAAAAATATCACCAAAATCAATTCCCGGCACCTGGGAATAACCATTTGCTACAAACCGAGCTTTGTATTTCTCCACCTTTCCTTCTACATTTTTCTTCTTCTTGAACACCCATTTGCTGCCAATAGGTTTCCTTCCAACCGACAACTCCACCAGATCCCAAGCCCCATTTTTGTGCAAAGATGCCATTTCATCAACCATGGCCTCTTTCCAGAGTTTTCCATCTTATGAATCTACTACTTCCTTCACAGTTCTGGTATCATCATCAGTAATAGATAAAACAAAATTTGAATAGAAAGAAAATGGACTATACCTTTCTAGCTTCCTTCTTTCTCGAACTAATCTTCTCACACCCGGAGTTTGTCGTTGTTCATCTTCTGATTCCTCCTCTGCTGTAGAGTCTGATTCTTCCTCCTTTAGCTCAAACTCTATCTTTTCAAGTTCCTTTGGTTGGACTTCATGTTTAATAACATCTTTCACCTCTCTGAACACCACATCTCAATTGTACACAACCTTGCTTGTTACTGGGTTCCAAAGCTTATAACCCTTTAACCCATCCTTATACCCAATAAATATGCACTTTTCAGATTTACTATCCAACTTGGGTCATTTCTCTTTGGAACATGTACATATGCATCACATCCAAATACCCTCAGATGTGAAAGAGAGGGTTTCTTACGAGCCCATAACTCTTGTGGAGTTTTATCCTCCAACGCTGATGAAGGTGATTTGTTGACCAGGTAACGTGCTGTCTCCACCGCCTCTGCCTAGAATTCTTGTCCTAACTCAGGACCACTGAGCATGCTTCTTGCACTTTCCATAACCATCTTGTTCATTCTTTCTGCAACTCCATTTTGCTGAGGTGTATATGGAGTAGCCTCCTGTCGTGCTATACCACACTTCTTACAGAATTCTTCAAATTCCTTACTGCAAAACTCTCCACTGTTATCTGTCCTTAGCACCTTTATCTTATTCTCTATTTGGTTTTCCACCAGAGCTTTGAATTCTTTAAACTTGTCAAAGACTTCAGATTTCTTCTTAGAGAAATATCTCCATGTATTCCTTGAGAAGTCATCTATAAATGATACATAGTACACATACTTACCCAGTGATGGAACCTTCACAAGTCCAAACACATCACTATGCACAAGTTCTAATATATGTTTCACCCTCTTACCACCAGAGGGGAAACTCACCGGATTCTGCTTCCCATATACACAATTTTCATAGAAATCAAAATCCAGAGAGCTATTATTAATACCTTCTACCATACCTTTACCATGAAGTATTCGAAGGCCCTTCTCTCCAATATGTCCAAGCCTTTGATGCCACAACATGGTCTTCTCTCAAGAGAGCACTAGATTTTCTTCTCCACTTTCAAAAACCATAGAACTGTTGCACCCATCAACAATTGTGCTACCTTGTAGCTTGTAAAAAGTTCCAATCCGAACTCCCCGCATCAATACCTGTGCTCCCCGAACCATCTTGTAGGTAACCTTCTCGAACACTATTTTTACACCTAAATCATCCAACTTGCTTACAAAAATCAGATTTTTGGCCAATGCAAGAATATCTAGAATACCCAGAAGTGTTATAACCCTTTCACCTTGCAACTTCAACTTTATTTTTCCGTGACCAACGATTATAGCCTTCCTATCATCCCCTAAGAAGACATCACCATCATCGTATCTCTCATACTCGCAGAACCACTCTCTATGGGGAGTGAAGTGAAAGGATGCACCTGAGTCAATAAACCATGACTCATGATCTACATGTGTACTTGAAGAAGCCAAGTACACATCTCCACCTTTATCTGAGGTGGTTTTCGCCTTTGCAGAAGGAGCATCATCAGATCCATTTCCTTTATCAGGAGCTTTAGATTTACAGTCCCTTTTGTAGTTCCCTTCCTTTCCACATTTCCAACACACCACCTTTACAGGTTTTCCTGGAGATTTAGATCTCCCTCTAGATTTAGATCTCCTACTTCATGACTTATTTTTTTTTCTGTTTTGGGACCATCCTCGTACAAACAAGGCATCACCATTCTAGCTCTCCATATTTTTCTGTCTCATCTTCTCCGTCAGCAAGGATGAGACTATTTCATCAAACTGTAAGGAAGTTGCATTGCTACCTATTGCAATAACCAGACTATCCCACGAATTTGTTAGAGAACACAACAAACTGATGCACTTATCTTCATTTGAAATTTTAATATCAACAGATGCTAACTGAACAGATGCTAACTGACTTACCACAATATTAAATGCATTCAAATGCTCTGTCACTGAGTCTCCATCTTTCATGCTCAGGTTACACATATTTTTCCGCAGGAACAATTTATTCACCAGAGACTTAGATTGGTACAAAGTCCCTAACTTGTCCCACAAAGCCTTCACCGTAGCTTCCCCTGATACATTCAGCAATAATGAATCTGAGACACATAATCATATTGTGCTCTTTGCCTTCCGATCCAACTTTTTCCATTCTTCATCAGACACTCCCATTGTTTTAGTACTTGGATCTACCGCAATCCACTGATCTTTATCCACCAATAGATCCTCCATCTTGAGTTTCCACTACTCAAAACTCTGACCATTGAATATCTTGATCTCTATTCCACTACTCGCCACTTTCTTTCACCACCAAAATCAATCTTGCAGATTTCCCACTGAACAGGGTCTACCATAGGCCTGAGCGAAACCCCTCAGCAACAAAGGCATCCCCTTAAAGCCAAAACAACTCTGATACCAAATGTAGGTTTTAACCCCATATAGAAATTACCTGCATAAGAATTCTAAAACACATAAAATAAACAATGCGAGAGCATAACACATAAAACACATATACACAAATAAAATCCCCTCGATCCCAAAACAGGGACTACCAACTTGATTTTTTATTATTTTCCTTTCAATGTTATAATACATATTTATACATGCCGAAGCATCCAATACCATCGACTGAAAACCATCGCGTCCAAAACCATGGACCGAAAACCATCACATCCAAAACCATGGACCAAAAACCATCGCATCCAAAAACATGGGCGAAAATCATGCACAAAACCATAGGTGGGTCCGCCCAACCTAACATAGGTTCCAAAACCAAAAATTTTCGGGTTGCTACCCCAGAACCCATAGAGTGGGGTTACCTACACCCCTCAAACCCCCTGTGACCCCCCCCCCACTCCATCGTGCAATAAAGGGGGCCTCCGTGCCCCCCCTCCCCCCACCGCCCCTCTAACCCCCGGTTAACTATGTGGGCTAGTCATGGAAAGAATATAACACAACCCAACATAGTGAAGCTAGAATCTCAGCCATGGCAGACAAATATGAACCTTTGGTTTTACCAGAACAGCTCCATGCCATGCCCCAAGATTACCAAATCAAAATATTTTTGTTTAATGCAACTGGTCAATATACTGCCTAACAACATGTGAACAAAATGATGGATTACTTTGAATTTCATGAAATCGATGAATCTGATGTCCAAATGAGGTTATTTTCCTAGACATTATGTTGGGTAGCGGAGGTCTCACGTAACTGTTTTGGGGCTGAGAGCCTATACGATCGGATGAAAATATTGTAAAACTCCGAAAGATGCGAAGTGCGAAATGTAAAGGTCAAGTCAAAGGGTTGTCCACCCAAGAAATAATATAGAATAATAGGGAGTAATTTGGCCTACCCATGGGTCGTGGACCATGGGAATGTATAAGTAGAGCGAGGCTCTAAGGGTAGAAGACAGTTTTTGGTTAGTTTCTGATTGATCATAGTGCTATGGGCCTGTGAAGAATATTGCGCATATGTAAGTCCGAGTCGAGGGTATTGGTGGTTGGATAAAGGCTTTGCAGCTGTGTACACAGAGGCTTGGTAGAGTCCGCAGTTGTGTGCACGGACCCCTACAACTAAGTGCGTAGGGCAGATCTAGTTGTATTAACGAAGGAAGTGAATAAAGATAAGTTGGTGCTAAATTACTGTTTTAAATATGAACTATTGTGGATCTAGTTGATGAATGGTTAATGTTTCTATTTGTTATTGCATATGTTATGGGTTTATGAAAATTTGTATCTTTTTTGAATGCGCGCACTGGTTATCTTGAGTAAATGTTTGCTTAAATACCATAACAAGTAAATCGGATCTGTAATAACTCATTAAGTAATAAGTATTGAGGAATAGCCTTGCCCTGGATCTACGCGGAAACAAAGCAGCGCGAGACTGCAGAATGGCGCGCAAGTCCTTCAGACCACATCAAGACATCCCAAGGGTGTGGAAACCTGGTTCCAGCACCCTCTCCTGCTACCTCAGGTGAGACCTCAGCCCGCGCTCCATGGGCTGTTGCCTAAAGGGCCAGTAGTTGCAGGATTTTCTTGGCTAAATACTTCTTTCGAACCTTGGTTAGGCCCATATAAGAAAACAAATGGTTCCCTTGCGAGGACCGAGATCTGCCTAAGGGATGTTTGATGTCGGAATGCTGGGATTCCATGGAAAAAGTAGTTGAGGGTTGAGGGGATCAAGAAAAGTATTAGTTTAGATTACATCGACGTGTAAACCAAGGGTTAAAAATGACAAGCGCGATTCAATTACCGGTATTCAAAGGAGCAGGAAGCGAAGATCCAGAACAATTTTGGTTCATGGTGACATCGGTGTGGGAAGCACACAGAGTTATGAATGATAACATTAGAAAGGCTACCTTAGTTAGCGCGTTGCAACACTAAGCGGTGGCATGGTATATAAAGTACTCAAGCGATCACCCGAATGCGGGGACAACAGAGGTCCAAACCAAATTGAAGAAAGAATTTATCCATCCAAAGTCAGAAACACAGTCGATTATAGGGTTCAAGGAAATCGCAATGATGCCTGGTGAAACCCGGTGGGATCTAGATCAAAGACTGAAAAGTACAATCCACAAGGTGAACATGACACTATCGGATGCACAACACTGCGCTTGGTTTGTGGCATCATTAACACCACATCTGAGGACGGCTCTATCACAACAAAAGATCTCAACCCAGGCTGAAGCATTGGAGACAATGATGTGGTCGCACAAAAACCCAATACAAGACCTAGGGTTGGGAGTTCAGCAAATCCAAGCGCAGATACAAAACCTGTGTTTGGAAATGAAGAAGTTAAAAAAAGAACAGGCACCTCGTCCAAAATTTCGGGAGGAAGTGTGGTGTATAAAGTGTAGAAGCTAGGGGCATTATAAGGATCACTGCCCGATCCTTGCGAATTATGTGGCAGCGGGGGGACCAACACCATTGTGACCAGAGGCATAGGCAGGGCCAAGTGTGATAGCCCCGCTCTGGTGTGCAATCTGTCAGGTGGGAGGAAAGCATAGCACAGACAACTGTCATCTACTACCAAAACTCAACCAGATGCCCTAGCATCTATTTTGCAACTTTTGCATATCAGTGGGCCATGACGAGAGAGACTGTCGTAGGTATCAATTATTGATGGACCAGTCACTTACCTATAGAATGCAGACTGAGGTGCGAGGTCAGGATTGAGCCGCGACGATAGTGCGTGGTGGGTTCCAGGGACGTGGAAAGGATGGGGTGGAATGGGGCTAGGAAGAGGTTGTGGGTAGCTAATCTGTTACAACTATAGAGGACCAGGGCATTATGCGCGGGATTGTACCAACTCGACCAGAATATCATGCAGTTACTCTGAGAAATTTGATCATGAGCTAATAGATTGCTCCACACTGATAGCACAGATTCATGAAAAAAGGGCAACACAACCTACGACGACACACAATGTGCAGATGATGAGGTAAAAACCCCGCGAAGAAGACCCCAATGTAAACATGGTACTCAAAAGTGGCACGGTCATAAGAGACGAAAAGGGGAAAATAATCAAGGAAGATGCAGGGGTTCACAAGGAAACATGGATGAAAGCTAAGGAAAGCTTCATGGAAGTTTGTACCCTAGGTAGTAGGGATCCGACTGAGCTGGATAAGGATCCCTCGAAGCTGACTACCTTTTTAGAGTCATGTATGAAATTATTGTGCGATAATAGGGTGGTTAAGGGCTTGCAAGAACTTATAAATAGGTACGCGGGATCATGTGAACCTCGTGTGGTCCGAAAATTGGGAAAACTTGCATCGCAAGCTGGGTGGGAAATGTGATTAACAGCGTAGATTGGTGACTATGAGATGGATTAGGTCATTCTAGACTTAGGCTCAAATGCGAACGTATTACCTTAACAAACTTGGGAGTGCATGGGAAAGCCCACACTCCAATGGTCTCCTATTCAATTGTGGATGGTGAACCAACAACAGTGTTAAACAACTATGCGCCACGCTCGGACACACTGGTTATTATCGGAAATTCATAAAAATCTACATACAGATCATGGCGCCAATGGAACAGTTGCTCAAGAAGGATGCTACTTATTGTTGGAATGAGGAATGTGACAAAAGTCTTGAAATTCTTAAGGAAAATATGGCATCCACCCCAATATTGGTATTCCCAAAATGGGACTTCGAATTTCATGTGCATGTTGACACATCGTGTATCGTGTTAGGTGCGGTACTCACTCAAGAAGGAGCCGAGGGAATTGATCACCTGATTGCGTTTGCCAGTCGATGGTTATCAAAAGCTGAGAAGAATTACTCCACTACTGAGTGAGAAGGCTTTGCGATGGTATAAGCGCTTCAAAAATATTGCCACTATCTGCTCGGGGGACATTTCAAGATGTATACTGACCACTCTGCGCTCAAATACCTAGTGAATAAGCCTATGTTGGGGGGGCACATTTGTAGGTGGTTGTTGTTATTTCAAGAGTATGACTTCAAAGTCATCGTAAAGCTGGGATGTCTAAACGTAGGACCATATCACCTATCCCGAATTGAGAACGAAGAAGAGCCCACAAACTTAGACGAAGGACTACCTAATGCACAAATGTATGCTGTGTGCATCGCGGATGGCCATTTTGAGGATATAATCCACTTCTTGACCACGGGAACCATGCCGCAGGGATATTCCATTCAGCAGAAGAAAAAATTGGTGATACGCGCAACAGACTTCATTGTTATTGTAGGGCACCTCTATAAAATGGGCAACAACGAAATCTTACGCAGATATGTGCCTGAATTCCAGCGCGAACAGATGTTGGCTGAATCACATGGAGGGGTAGCTGGAGGACATTTTGTAGGTCGCACTACAACACATAAATTTTTTTACGCACTGGTGGCCAACTCTACATCAAGACTCGAAAGCGTACTGTCGGGCTTGCGACATATGTCAATGGACTGGAAAACCATCGTGGAGGGATGAAATGATACTCAAGACATAGATGATGTTGCAACCATTTGAAAAGGGGCAATCAATTTCGTGGGACCTATTGCACCTCAAGGAAAGACAGACACGCACTATATTATTACTGTGATAGAATATTTGACCCGATGGGTAGAGGCACAGCCAGTGAAGGATTGCACGGTTGCTACCGCTGTGAAATTTTTGTTCGACAACATATTGATGTGGTTTGGATGCCCCAAACTTCTGATGAGTGACCAGGGAACGCACTTTCTGAATGAAACAATCATCACGCTCATTGAAGAATTCCATAGATATCATCAACAGAGTATGCCATATCATCTGCAAGTGAATGTGACTGTCAAAGCGTTCAACAAAATTTTGGAGACTGCGTTGATCAAAGTCTATAATGCAAAGCAAAATGGTTGGAACTTGCGCATCTCGGCTATGCTGTGGGAATACCGAACCACATACAAAAAGTTGACAGTCTAGACTCCTTTTTAGTTAGTCTATGGTAAGGAAGTTGTTATGCCCATGGAATAAATTGTACCTAGTTTGCGGATTGCAGCGATAACATGCATGGTAGACCGCGGAGCTTTGGAGGAACGGCTCGCACAATTGGAGGAACTTGAGGAGGAATTCTTTTTGGTAAGATTGCATCAACAAGTACAGAAGAAGTGAGAGAAAGTGTGGCATGATCATTATATCAAGGTGTGCACTTTCAAGGAGAATGACCTAGTCTTACTATATGATAGCAAGTTCGAAAAATTCCCTGGCAAGCTTCGAATGCATTGGTTGGGACCCTATGTAGTCAAATAAGTTATAGATGGGGGCGCGGTCTAGGTTGCCAAGCTCAATGGAGACCCCTTCCCAAGACGAGTGAATGGCAATCGCCTGAAGCTCTACATGGGTGGGCTAATCGCCTGACTAATCACCCAAAGGATAATTTAGCCGTTCTAGCTAGTTGAAAGAGAGCGTGGGATGATAAAGAAGTCTGGGGGGGAGATGCGCGACCACTAGGGTGCGCGTAGATTCGGTTTATCACAAGGATCATGGTTGCATGGAAGGGGATGCGCTGTTGCAATGACAAGCAGAGAGGTGACCGTTGTTGTCACTATTCATGACAAGATGTTTGAGTTATGGTTAACTGGAGCGAGCGGCGAGAAATTAAGAGACACGGTATGAGCCAGATTTGGAACAATCTGCCACAAGTCTCACATGAGGGCACCAGAAAAGGTAGGAGCCAGCACATTTGAAATTCAAAACACTTATAAATCATAGGGGGTCATCCACCAAGTGAACTGTTCTTCTGAGCATTGCAATCTATTGAGCCTCCTACTGCTATGGAACTCTTCATTATCTTGGGCTCATGGAGTAGGTCCGAGGGTTGTGATATGGCCGATGGAGATGTAGGGCTCCTATAGAATATGGTGTTGATAGTCGCGAGCACCCTGCAGAATTTAGCATTGCCGATAGGGGATGTACCGAAAATTGGTTGACACGAAGCAAAATTGGTCCAGATGCTGCAGCCTTTCCCATGGGCTAGTTGGCAACCCACAACAGATACATGAAAGAGTGTAAAGATGGAGACTAATGGTGGAATTGCAGTTAATAAATCGTCTTTGTTATACCTGGGGGCTTGGGATCTCGTGGACAGCAGAAAGGGTCTTTCAAAATTGCAACACAAGCTGCAACAACCAGTGCGAAGAAAAGTTATGAAGTTTGGAAGTTGTTGTGTTGGCACGAGGTGGTCCCGTATGTGCCCCCCACCCCCCCCCACTAGAGCTAAAATCCTATGAGGGGGTGTTCAGTGTTAATTCAGCAGAGCAGAATGAGCATTATCAGTTGTGAGAAGTGGTTGAAACAACGAAGATAATGCTAGAAGAAGCGTTGCAGGAGCCAAAGAAGAAGCAATAGAATGAAGAGCGTCACTCAAAGGGAGGTGAACTACGAAGCCATGACCGTGCGTCTCGCCACACCGGCGAGTGACTCAAGACGAGTCACGATGATTGTGCTGGGGGATTGTTAGGTAGTGGAGGTCTCGCGTAACTGTTTTGGGGCTGAGAGCCTATACGATCGGATGAAAATATTGTAAAACTGTGAAAGATGCGGAGAGCGAAATGTAAAAGGTCAAGTCAAAGGGTTGTGTGCCCAAGAAATAATATAGAATAATAGGGAGTAATTCGGCCTACCCATTGGTCGCAGACCATGGGAATGTATAAGTAGAGCAAGGCTCTAAGGGTAGAAGACAGTTTTTGGTTAGTTTTTGATTGATCATAGTGCTATGGGTCTGTGAAGAATATTGTGCATCTGTAAATCCAAGTCGAGGGTATTGGTGGGTAGATAGAGGGTCTGCAGCTATGTGCGCAGAGGCCTGTTAGAGTCCACAGCTGTGTGCATAGACCCTTGTAGCTGAGTGCGCATGGAAAATCTAGTTTTATTGATGAAGGAAGTGAATAAAGATAAGTTAGTGCTAAATTACTGTGTTAAATTTGAACTATTTTGGATCTAATTGATGAATTGTTAATATTTCTATTTTTTATTGCATATGTTATCAGTTTATGCAAATCTGTATCTATTTTGAATGCGCACATTGGTTATCTTGAGTAAATGTTTTCTTAAAGACCATAACAAGTAAATTGGATCTGTAATAACTCATTAAGTAATAAGCATTGAGGAATAGCCTTGTCCCAGATCTGCGCGGAAACAAAACTGCGGGAGACTGTTGAACAGGGTACGAGCCCTTCAGATCACATCAAGACATCCCAAGGGTGTGGAAACCTGGTTCCAACATCCTCCCCTGCTACCTCGGGCGAGACCTCAGTCCGTGCTCCACGTGTTGTTGCTGAAAGGGTCGGTAGCTGCGGGATTTTCTTGGCTAAATACTTCTTCCGAACCTGGGTTAGGCCCATATAAGCCAACACATTGATAGGAGATGTAAAGAAATGGTTCAAAGGTTTACTTGGTAATCATATTGCAGAATTCATTGCTTTTCATAAATTGTTTATTGATAGATGGGAGAGAAAGAAAAACCCTTTGCAAATACTATCTAAATATGATAACATTAGAAGAGCTCTTAATGGGTCAGTTCAAGATTATTGTACTAGGTTCAATAGCATCTATAATGCAATCCCTAATAATATTAAACCTCCACCAGACCTAGCATTGATCAAATTCCCTGATGGTTTTGACAGTGACATGTCATACCAATTAAGGGAAAGAAACCCTGAAACATTGGAACAAATGCAAAGTAATGTTGTTAGTGTAGAAGCCAATCTATTAACTAAGAAAGCCAGGATGAGAAATGAAAAAAGAGTTGTTATTAAAGAGGAAACTTCCACTTCTGATGGTAAAATAGATATTTTAGCAAAGAGTGTAGAAATAATAATGGATAGATTATAAACATGGAAAGAAAAACTTAGTGGGAGAACCAACAACCTCCGCCAATAAGAAACCCCAACTTTAGGAAGAATCCTAACACTAGAAATAATGATATACCAAATCAACAAATTAGACCACCCAGGAGAACTATGCTGAGGTTTCACAAAACCATGATGGAGAGGATGATACCCAGATAAACTTATTAGGGATTAAAAATGAAGATGTTGTTTTTCTTACTCAAGAAGAACAGGAATTGTACATGCTGCAACAATTGTAATTAGAATATGGAGAGTCCTTTGAATTTAAATAGGGCTATGAATCTGCCATATATGAGGTTCACAAATAGTATAGCCTAAGAAGTAAAAATAATAATGAAATTCCCACTAAGAGATCAATGCAAACCCAAACTAAAAACATAACAGAAGCTCCCGTGACCAAAATCCTACAAATCCTCCCTAGGGGAATTCAGGAGACTTCTAGTCCAAAAATTGTAGATATAACTTCATCTGAAACTCAAACTGAAACTGTTACTCAGACCATTCCAATTAAGAGAAGTCAAAACAAAACTGCTGAAACATAGACTGAATTGCATAGTACTGAAAGAGAAAATAAAAACACATAGACCACAATTGCTAAAGAAGATCCCATTCAATCAAACAAAACTCAGTTTCCATTCAACATTAAGGGTGAGATAGAAAAATTGAAAATATCAGCTCCTTTAACCAAGCTAGTGAAAAATGAATCATATAGATCACAAATCACTAAAACATTAAATATAGGTGAAGGAGAGGATGATGTGAATTTGAATGATGATGAACCTGAGTTATTGCTTGGTCCTAAAGCAAATGGTACACATCAGCAAGGGGGTTTCCTCCTTTCTACATTAGCTTGAATATTCAAGATAAAATATCACATAATGCTATGCTAGACTTAGGGTCATCCCATAACTTAATGCCAAAAGAAATCATGGAGAGACTAAACTTAGATATCACCAAACCATATAAGGACTTTTTTTCCTTTGAATCTAGCCAAGTTAAATGCCTTGGCCTGATTAAGGATTTGTGTGTGACTTTAGTCCAGTGCCCAGCAAAGAGTATTTTCATAGACATAGTAGTTGTTGATATCCCACCCAAGTATGGAATGTTGTTATCTCACTTGTGGGGAGAAAAATTTTAGGGATCTTTACAGCTAGATATGTCATATGCCACCATATTTGTTTTTTGTAAACAAAGGAAACTTTACAGAGAGACATTGATGACATAAATGGTGAGTAGTGCAGAAAAACCACAAAATTTCCCTATATACTCCATGCATTCTGATATGGACTCTTTCATCTTGTACAATTCAGAACATGACAAAAATGAAGTCACAACTGTAGAAGAAAACTACAAAGCTCTTGATAGTGAAAACATTTTTCATGAGTCCCTATGGCATTTGGATTTTGATGGATCTATAAATATATTAGGAGAAGGTGTAGGAGTGTGTATTCACAACATGGAAAAAAATCATTATGAGGGTCATGCATTTAGATTAAAATTTAAATGCACAAACAACATAGCAGAATATGAAGCTCCAATCTTAGGACTACAAATGGTTAGAAAACTTGGAGCCAAGAGAGTTTCTATAATGGGAGACTCGGAATTAATTATTAAACAAATCAAAGGTGAATACTCTATAAATAATCCTAGACTTAACCAATATAGAGAAATTGTCCTAGATTTGGTCAAAGACCTTCTAGAAACTGATTTTGTTGCCATTCCTAGGAAGCTGAATATGCAATCCCATAGTCTAGCCACTTTTTCTAGTACTTGCAAATTGCCTTTTCAGCCCAACCAACCGTACACTACAGAAGCGAGACATAGGCCTGTAATACCTGACAATTTGAAATATTGGTAGATTTTCTCACAAGATTCTCAAATTTATGATTTCATGAATGTTGAAGGAGAGTTTTAAAACTGTAATATAGATACAGATTGTACAATAGATAATAACATAGATAGTCAGTTAGATGTAGATTCTTTGGATATAGGTAAACCCTCTAATTTCAATAAATTAGAAATAGATAACTTAGAAAACGTAGAAATACAAGAGATAATGAATGATGATCCTAAAATTCTAAACCTTAAAAATAATTTTTTTCCTAAGGGATTAGTCCCATTAGAATATTTGTATGATTCAAACGATGTAGCTAGGAAACCAAAAGTGGAGCCTTTAAGAGCAAATATAGAAGAATGTAACATAGGAACTGAAGAAAAACCCAAGCTTATCAAAATATCAAAATCCTTACGTCTAGATGAAAAGGTTAAATATATAAATCTGTTCAAAGAGTTTCAAGATGTCTTTGCCTGAAGTTATGAAGACCTTAAGTCTTATGACACTAGCATAATTCAACACAAGATACCTATCAAAGAAGATCATAAACCATTTAAGCATAAGCTTACGAGAATTAATCCAGTTCTTATGCCATCAATTGAAAAGGAAGTAAAAAGGATGTATCATGCCCAAATCATAGCTCCCATTAGATATTCAGATTGGGTCCCAAACTTGGTCAGTACTAGGAGGAAAACAGGAGAAATCAAACTCCGTGTTGATTTTAGAAACCTGAACAATGTCTCATTAAAAGAAAACTATCCTCTCCCAAAAATGGACCACATTCTTCAGAGTGTAGTAGGCTCATCCAGAATTTCATTTCTTGATGGCTTTTTTTGATACAACCAAATCTTAGTTCAACTAGAGGACCAAGCAAAGACTACATTTACTACTCCTTGGGGTACTTTCATGTATTTTAAGATGTCTTTTGGATTAATGAATGAAGGACCAATGTTTCAAAGAGCTATGGATATAGCTTTTTCCAAAGAAATCCATGACTTTCTAGTTGTTTACCAAGATGACATCAGAGTCTTTTCAAAATTTGATAATGAACATCTAGACCACCTAAGGAAAGTTTTCATTAAATGCAGAAAATTTGGTATTTCCTTAAATCCCCAAAAGACACTCTTTGGTCTAGAAGAAGGTAAAATTTTGGGACATATTGTATCCAAAGATGGAATTAGAATATATACAGCTAGAATAGAGGCAATATTGACCATCACCCATCCTAGAAACATCAAAGAATTATAGTCATTTTTAGGCAAAATAAATTTTTTTAGGAGATTCATTTCAAACTTAGCAGAATTAATTAGAGAACTAAATAACATGTTAAGGAAAGACTCAACAATTAAGTGGATAGTGGAAGCTAAACAGTCCTTTGAGGCCATCGAAGAAGCCCTTACCAAAACTACAGTCCTCATATGTCTTGATTTCCAAAAAGATTTTATAATTTTTTCTTTTGCTTCAGAACATACTATTGCATTAGTCTTGTTGCAAAAGAATGATCAAGGATATGAGAAACGAATTGCATTTTTTAGTAAATCTTTAAGAGATGCAATACTAAAGTAAAACATAGTGGAAAAACAAGCACTAGCTTTAGTGAAGGCTATTAAAGATTTCAGAGTATACATCTTGTATTCACACATCATTACTTATGTTCCAAATTTAGTAGTAAAAGACATTCTGACATAGAATGGGCTGGAAGGAAAGAGAGGGAAACGGATTGCCACTATTTTGGAGTATGACACATAAATAAATCCTAAAAAACTTATCAAAGGCCAAGGTTTAGCTAAACTCATGGCTGAATCGAACTGTCAGGCCTTAGATATAAATTTCATTGGTGCCCTAGATGATCAGGAAGAGACGACGACTCCACAGATCAGTGAACCTTCTATAGATTCTCCTTGGTATGTAGATATCATATTTGTCTTACTGAACTTACAAGCTCCTCCTGGTTTATCTAGAACTAAAGCTAGATTTTTGAAAATGAAATCAATGAAATATTGTATCATAGATAATGATTTATTTTGGAAAGATAATGGTGGAATTTTACTAAATTGTTTACTAAAAGATGAAGCTGACAAAGCTATGCAATAATTTCATGTAGGAGATTGTGGAGGACACTTGTATTGGAAAACAATTGCTGATAAAAGCCTAAGGGCTGGTTTCTACTGGCCCACCCTTTTTGCAGATGTCAAGAAACATGTGACCTCCTATCATAAGTGCCAAATATTTGAGGGTAAAAGGAAGCTTTTACCTTTACCTCTAAAACCCATCTCCACAGAAATGCCATTTCAATAATGGGGTTTAGACTTCATTGGAGAAATTCACCCAGCCTCCTCAACCCAGCATAAATGGATTTTTCCAGTCACTAATTACTTTACCAAATGGATAGAAGCCATCCATTCTAGAAAAGTCACATACTTTGTCATTATCTCAATCCTTGAAAACAATATCCTGTCAAGATTTGGATGCCCCCAAAAGCTCATTACTGATAATGCAGTTGCTTTTAAATCCAAGAAAATGGTAAAATTTTGTAAAAAATATCACATTACCCTTGGTCATTCCACTGCCTATTACCCTCAAGGTAATGGACTTGCAGAATCCTCAAACAAAATCCTTGTCAATATCATCAAGAAACTACTCGAAGAAAACAAGAAGACATGGAACAAAAAGTTGGTAAATTCCTTATGGGCAGACAGACTAACTATTACCAGGAATAGTGTCCACTCAAAGCTTCTATTCCCACTAAGACTGGTAGCTATCTTAGAAACAAACAAGTAAAGTCTACTTTCGCTTTCCTTAATGAAAATAGATAAGAGTGGAACAAAGGAGACCAACCTTAGTCTTGCGCTTGGTTTCCTTGCTTGATTCCTCTCCTTCCTGATAGACCTTTGCCGCTTCTTCTTCGTTTGCCCAACTTCAAAGAGCACCCGTGGAATCAAAGCAGCATACTACTATTGAAGAACATAGATCTATATTCATAAATAACACAGGACCAGATATGTGTTAACCATACAAATGCATATATAATGAAACATACAAGAATATGGAGGAAAACTTGAATAGCTTTATTAAGATCAAGAATAGCAAGAGGATTACAACCATATGTTCTGACCTAGCATCATCCTCCAGCAAGAAAACCCTTCTTCACCTCAAGTAAAGATTATATCACCCAACACTATGAAGTTTCTCCAGAGAACCAATATCACTTCTCTACAAGATACAAATTTCCAACCTCTGGATCTCTGTGATGAGGGATCCATATATAGATGATTGTAGGGGGGTGAGTCATCTTCTGGGGTCTTGATTAGAGTCCTCTCTTTGATAGTTCTTGATTCCACTTGGAGACTGATGATATCTTACTCATCCCTGGTCAAAAATAGAGAGGCAAGTGTCAGAGGGGAAGCTTCTGGAAGATTCCATGATCTTCCACCTCGCAATTTGCCCCTGCCATTTGTCCATTCCTGACCATCGCACCCTATAGAGGGGCCATTCAGTATGCATCACACCCTTTACACTGGGAAGGTGATATGCATCACACCTTCTCCACTGGGTATTCAGTATGGTCCAGTTTTGACCAGTTCTGAGCAGTTTTTAGTGGAGAACTTCTCAGAGATGATGTAATTAGCTGACCTTGTTCTTTTAGGCAGTGAAGCAACGCTTTTAGGGACTTAGGAGCCCTCAGTTTATGGACATTTATTATTGGGGTTGCAGTGCCCAAAAATGTCTATAACAGTTGCCCCCTAAAGCATGAGGTTGTTAATCTTTTGATGTCGGGTGAAATGCTTTACCATAAGGATCCAGAGTTTTTTCGAGTTGGGAGGCGACCTGTAATAAGATACAATACAATACATTATCTTGACAACATTTTTTCATGATCTAGCTGAGGCAGACATTCCCATGCCCAGCTTTATAAATTCATTTTCATGTACATAGGATAGACGATCGTCTGTGTGGCAGACTGATGATTCGCACTCATCATCCTTTGATTTGGATGATCATCTATTCGGAAATGATGTACATTTGATGTCTTTATATTCCTGAATATATCACATTCTGGATGGATGAACTAGATCTGGGGTCTTCAAAACTCGTTCAATCTTCACTCGGAGTACAAGTCGATCCATGTGAAAAATGTTCTGGAGTCGAACATGGAAAGACATCACCTGATTACCAGCCAATGATGTAAGTTGTTAACAGGCGCGAGAGGAATCACCAATAATG
>APFE030753246.1:34082-45079 GCA_000404065.3 Pinus taeda
GTGATGTTATAATAAATTTTAGACGCTTTGACACAAGTTGTTTTTTTAATTTTTAAGAGTCGAGAAAAAGCAGAAGATGACTCTAGTCACCTTGGATTTTTGATGAGCCTGAAGTGACAAGTGCTCAAATGAACCTTTTCTTTTAAGGAATCTAAAAAGGAGCAAATGGACTACACTGGAAATCTAGGTAAATGGGATTACCAAACCAATCACAAAATTGCAGAATACTTTTTATGGTATGACAGTCAATCTTCCCGAATGCTGTGTTCAATGCATTGCGATCGATAGGGCGACAGACACGACATCCTAAGGATAAAGGATGCAGCCTATTGTGGTCTCTGTCTCAGAGTGGAGGAATCACCCAACCAACAATGAAAACAACAGTTACCAGGTTTTACGACGCCGCAATACGTCTCTAGCCTAGACCTCTAGATGTTGTGTGTTAGGTTCAAAAGCGTTGGTAGATTCATTAAATTTATTTTAAGTTGATCTTGTTTAAAAATTTTCCTTTCACGTTCACTGTGTGATGTGTATACAATTCCTAAAATTCAGTCTAAGATGATAAACAACTGTTTAATCTTCTTTTGGCAATGAAAATCCTAGCTACTAAGGAAAGAAAGTTGAGAATCTTTCAACAAAGAGCACAGAGAACACACTAAATGCACTATCCTAAATCAAACCAAACAGTCTAAATGAAAATGCACATGCATGTATTTGTTTTCAACCTTCTTAATGTATGAATGACGATAAGAAAGCTAAGTGAAAATCTGAATTATTTTCAAAGCGACAATACTCAACAAATTTCTTTTCAAAATGAAGTGAAGGTAAGGGAGACACTTTGCGATTTCGAAATGAAAATTGCTTTTCGACACTTTAAAAACAACTAATTCAAATCATATACAAGAGTAACTATATAATCGACTATCAAGAACAATGGGATTGCCTTCTAAAACTGAAAACGACACTTACGACACTTTCAGATCAAGAAATGACAGTTTGACTATGCTACTTCTTTGTGAAAGAGAATTGAAAATGACACATAATACATAAAAACACATACAGTTCTTTGCACAATAGAGACAAAATGATGTAGGAGAAGGGGGTTTTCATAGAGATATATTGACCACAGACAACAAAACTCCTAAATAGGACTGAAAATAGTGAGGAAAAAACCAAAGTTTGAAGGTAAAGTTAACCTTCCCTGACCATCGCACCTGTCACACAGTGAATTTAGTATGCAGCGCACCTACTGCACACGAGAAGTGTGATGCATATAGACTGCCTTGAAGGTAGGGTGTTATGGTACCAGTGCGAGAATTTAAACGAGTTTTTACTCACAATTTGCAATTCAGTTCAAGGATTTAGGCCGAGTAAGTGATGTTCAGTATATGTAAATCACAGGGTTGATCTAAGGAGGTTACTAGAGCCACCACTTAGGGCAATTAGAATGTTTGCAAATCAATTGTTTAATTCATAAACAAAACCCGGAGATAGACTGAAGCAGCATTGATCTACTTTGCATTTGTATAAAAAAATGCGGTTCAAAGGCTAGTTGGCTTGGCTTTGGGCTCCGTCTGTAAGTTTATAAAAGAAACAAAGGTAGGCTAACAAACAATCTAGTCTCTCCCCAGTGGAGTCGCCATTTTTTTACCGGGAATAGTGTCCACTCGGAGCTGCTATTCCCACTATGACTGGTAGCTATCTTAGAAACAAACAAGTAAAGTCTACTTTCACTTTCCTTTATGAAAATAGATAAGAGTGGAACAAAGGAGACCAACCTTAGTCTTGCGCTTGGTTTCCCTGCTTGATACCTCTCCTTCCTGATAGATCTTTGCTGCTTATTCTTCGTCTACCCAGCTTCAAAGAGCACCTATGGAATCAAAGTAGCATACTACTATCGAAGAACAGAGATCTATATTCATAAATAACACAGGACCAGATATGTGTTAACCATACAAATGCATTATATAATGAAACATACAAGAATATGGAGGAAAACTTGAATAACTTTATTAAGATCAGAATAGGCAAGAGTGATTACAACAGTAATGTTCTGAGCCTATGCATCAATCCTCTAGCAAGAAAGCCTTCTTTCACCTCCAAGAAATGCTTACATCAACCCAACACTATGAAGTTTCTTCTCGCAGAAAACGCAACAACACTTCTATACAAAAGAATACAAAAATTCCAGCCTCTGGAATTCTCTGTGATGAGGGATCCATATATAGATGATTGTAGGGGGTGGAAGTCATCTTCTAGGGTCTTGATTAGTGGGTCCTCTCTCTGATAGTCTCTTGCTTCCACTTGGAGACTGATGATCTATTACTCATCCCTGTGAAAAACAGAGAAGGCAAGTGTCAGAGGGGAAGCTTCTGGAAGATTCCATGATCTTCCACCTCGCAATTTGTCCCCGCCATTTGTCCGTTCCCAACCATCGCACCGTATAGAGGGGCCATTCAGTATGCATCACACCCTTTACACTAGGAAGGTGATATGCATCGCACCCTCTGCACTGGGTATTCAGTATGGTCCAGTGTTGACCATTTCTGAGCAGGTTTTAGTGGAGAACTTCTGGGAGATGATGTAATCAGCTGACCTTGTTCTTTTAGGCAGCTGACCTTGTTCTTTTAGGGACTTAGGATCCCTTAGTTTATGGACATTTATGATTGGGATTGCAGTGCCCAAAAATGTCTATAACACTAACTACCAAAAAATCCATTGGTACATCTCCTTATCAGTTAGTATATGGAATGGATGTTGTTTATCCGTCCTCTTTAGGAGTGCTAGTGATGAAGATCATCCAGGAGTTACAAGTAGAACCAAATGATATCCAAAGGAGGATAAATTAGACACTACACTTGCAACAAACCAGAGAATAAGTCTATGTCAAATGATAAGTGATCCAAAATAAAATAAAAAATATTTTGATAAAAAGACAAAAGTGGTGATTTTTACGTAGGTGATAAAGTTCTCAAATGGGATTCTAGAAGATAAGATAAGGGAAAACATGGCAAATTTGATTTCCTATGACAAGGCGCTTATATAATTTATGGTTACAGAGGTAACCATGCATTTTTCTTGAGAGAGTTAGATGGAGAAGATCTACCTGGAGGACCTATCAATGGTAGGATGTTGAAGCATTACTTATCCACAGATTAACAGTAGTTCACTTTAATTTACTAATTGTATGTAACATTGTAGGGTTTAGATAAGATTGGATGGTAATCTTTTAAAGTTGAAGCCCGGAGAGAAGGCCCTGGGCTTTAAAAAGGTTCACCATCATAAATATAAATAAAGTAGAATCATAGAAGAGCAGTTTACAAGTTAACTACAGTCATATTTCCAAAGGCTACTAATCTTAAATTTCTTGAAATTTCACCCGGAAATGTCATCCCCATGTGGAGCCATTATTAGGGTCCTATAATAATAGGATTCATAATTTTGAATTGGCTATGGTTAGTCTTGTAATATTGTACATACTTTTTCTTTCTGCAAAATGTTTTCCATATTAAAAATTAAAAAATGTAAAGAGGGTATGTTCTAAAAGAATAATCAAAAGAGAAAAAAGAAAGAAAAATATCAAAAAAGTGAAAAATATGAACCCCAAAAAAGAAATAAAATAGATCATGAAAGTGTGCAAATTCAAATGCCACTACTCTTTACTTTACTATGCAAAATAAGGTTGTGTGCAGCTTGTCAGAAATGCCACAATCCATGATGGTCAAATAGCTTAATCTTGACACATTCATGCTTTAAATTTCATGTTAATAGATAGAGAATAAAGATTAGCCAAACTGTTTAACCTTGGTAGATCAACAGTTAGGTAGAGAATAAAAATGAGCTCATCTATTTAATCTGAGCCATTGGAAGTTATAAGGTTAGAATTAGATAGTTTACTTGTCAAAAGAAAAGGAAATAAAGGGTCAGCAAGCTCGAATGCACCCAATGAAATGAAAAAAAAAATGTTAGGGTAAATAAAGGGTAGGTAGAAGAAAGGTTGTAAATGCACAAGGATGCTGAGTCAAAGAGCACAATTTATCATGCTTAATCCTATGTTTCATATGCAGGAAAATTTATGAGAAAGAAAGGATATCCACCAAGCTTCTTTGAGAAATTTCCCCTCATCTCACTGCACCCCCACATGCTTATTTTCTAATTTCCCCATGATCCCTTTATCACTTATTAATTCCCCTTTTCCCCTCATTTTAACCCTTAGTCCTTGGTGTCACACATTTTCCCTAGTAATTACCCTTAAAAAATCATCCCCCTACTAAAAACCCCTTTTCCCTAGTGTGAAACCCATTCCCCATTACAAATATTACCTTCCCCCCTTATTAATTTCTCTATTTCCCTTCAAAACCCAAAAAAAAACACTTTATCCTAAGTTTTATGCCCTTGATTTATCTAATTAACTCCCCCATTTCATATTTCCCTGACAAAACTTTTTAATGCACCAACCTTTGGTGCGGTTAAAAAAACCCCCACTTCATAAACCATGGTCCCACTTTATTAACCTACTGCTTATATTAAATCTCGACCATATTTACTAATTAATTACAATTATTTGTAATTAAATCCTGGGACTCGCAAATCCCTTTCCCGATTCCCTCCATGCAATTTAACCACGCGATAGCCCTCAAATCTCCTACCCCAGATCTGATGGCATACAACCATATCGTGCTGGTTCATCATCCAACCGATAACAACTCGAGAGCATGCAATATTCACGGTTTTGCCTGGGTGTTGTTCTACTACGTGGTGGCCCCAAGCTAGATCGCGTTCCTACAAAAAATACCACCTACCCTCCAAAAGTGGTGCGATGGCCCATAAAACCACCTCCTTGCCTAGACAAAAAGCTGCCCACTGTTCATTTACATTTTCCACGCCAAAATGTGGCTATTACCTGTTAAAAGGCCAGAAAAGCCCCAATTCACTCTTTTCGCTTGTGTTTCACTACAACTGCTTCTTAGCCATTTGCGACACCATCAAACCTCTGTGACCAATTTTATCACCATTTTCCACATGAAGAAGCTATGGACACCCAATTGATGCAAGCAGTGGATAGTTGAAGCCATTGTAACTTCTGCACCTCACTTCTGAAACCCCTCAAAGCCTAATTCAAATCTATAAACACAATTATCGCTTCCCAAACCACTCTGGACGTGAGACCTCTGCAAACCCCTCACCTAGAAATCAACCACCTTGCATTAGCAGACAAAGACTTCCAAATAAAGTACACAACTTGCCCTACCTACCTTCTAAAGCTCCACTGTTGGAGTAAGGACAAATTCTTGAACCAGAACGATGACATTCACCCTTGGGAATCTAATATTCCCAAATATTTGTTTCCATAAGTACATCCATTCCCAGACATCATCCACTTATGTTATTCCTGCTACATCCCCAGCCAAAGAGCCATTGTCACCCTTGAACAACAAGTTTTGTTTACCATCACTGCAGAATCTATCAACCAAATGATGTAGGTCCAACCAAGCCCTAATGAGACCCCACTATCTATTGAAGACTTGTTCGACCTCTATGTCAAGTTAGACCTATCTAGAATAGCCTAAATTTTCCAAACTTTCATCATAGAGGAATGTCATACTCCCACAGATAGTCCCCCTTATGTCGCGACCGTTTTTTCTGAGAGAGGCAGACAGATTATTACCATGCTCTATTTCATTTTAAGATATACCACAAATGAGCATGTAGATGAGGTTGTACTGGCTTTTCTTTCCATCTTTAGCCCAGTCAAGCCTCCTTCTATAATTTACAATTATGCTCAGTTCATAGCAAATAGAATGCATGAGTAGTTCGTCAGACTACCTACTCAGAGAGTCTTCAAGTACTCATATGTATTCTTTCACATGTTTTTATACCACTAGTCAGATAAATTCCCTGTCAGCATCCAGAAGTTGGATACCAAAGGAAATCCAAGGTCATTTATATATTGGACACCTTTGATCCAGAAATACTCCACTACATTCACTTATAAGGACTTCATTGATTCATTTTTCCATCTAGTTATGAATATGCTAACCAGTAGCCCTCAATCTAGAATCAGTCAAGATATCAAAAGGGTGTTATAGTTGGCCAAGAGTAGTAAGGTGGGAGACTGATATCTATACCAAAACCACACAAAAATAAGAATTTATGGATGCCAACTAGCCCCTTACAAATTGCCCAAATACCTCCCCATGAGGACATTTGCACTAGAATACTTTAGGAAAATTATCAATTCTAATGAAGTCAACTTCCTAACAGCTAGGAAGAAAACCCAATTCAAAATGAAAATTCAATTGGGTTCCTTCATTTGTAATACCAGAGAAGCTTGACCAGAGGCAGATAAGATTTTGCAGCAAATGAAGTTCAAAATAAATAAATTATGTGGCAGTATGACGCTCATGGAGTCATAAATAAACTGAGGATCAAGGTCAAATTAGGACCTTTTATCCATCACCCCATACCAGATTTTGAGAGGTGTTCCAACCAATCAGAATGGATTAAAAACACTCGAATTGACATGGATAGTAATATAGTTGATGTAGAGAATAAATTGATTAATTTAGAAAGGAAGATTGATGAAAGTTCCTTCCTACAGGTTCCAAAACTAGGAGAACCAATGAACATTCCTCCTATTTTGTAGACTCCATTAAATGAAGACAAGAACCCAAAGAGTAATAGGGATTAAGGTTCCAGTTCAGATATGGAAACCAAAGATGAACATTTAGAGATCAGTTACACGGAAAGGCCCAAGCTTAATCGTGTAACTGAACAGGAAGAAACCATTGAATCTATGGAAATCCTTGACATTGATACAATGGTGGAGAGAAGTAAAGGCACAACAGATTCAGGAGAAACATAGTAGCCCTCAACATCTAACACTCAACCAATTGAGAGACAACTCGGTGTTGAGGTTTCTTTATTCACCAACCCAGTGGATAAAGAAAAGGATATCAAGGATAGATATAAATAAATTAAGTTGAGAAATGTGAAGTTCAAGGCCGAGACTTATGCTCAGTTCTTCAAGCACACACCAGAAAATCAAAGAAGGTTGATGTTAGCTTTTGACATCAAAACAGGAAAAATGTAGGTGTAATTCATGCAACCTACTGTCCTGCAACCAAAGACATCAGCTGACTACAAGAAAATAGACTTTTAGGTTTTGGCCAAGGATGTTCATCCCAATTACCATATTGAATTCCACAAGAAGGCAGGCGAGTTCATCTACTCCACCTTGACAGGAAAAGCCATGGCTCACATAAGCTGCAAAGTTCAATGGACAACATAACAACATAATACAAATTGGAAAAGGCCTCCTCACAGACCAAGGACAACAGGATCAAGTCATTGGAGGATGTGGTAATTTAACTGGGACATGATCCCAATGACATCAAGGCTGCTGAGAAATTAATAAAGAAAAAGAATGAGGACATTAATGCTCTGAAAAAAAACAACTAAAACTTCCTCATTCAGAGCACCCACAGAAAAATAGGTCCTCGAGAGCCAAACTCATCAGAAGGAGATGATGGACCTGGTTTTACAATTGAATGATCAACTGGAGGAAATGGAAAAGGAGTTAGATAGCTTGATATAGTTAAACAAACTAGTCTTGAGATTGCCCCTGCCACTATTATCCCAACAATTACTACTGCAGTACCTTTGAATTTGGTAGAACCATTAGCTCCTACAGTTCTAATGTCTACAACACTCCCAGTTTCTACAACATCTACATCAACAACAAGTTTGACAACAACAATAACTTAGACAGGTCATGAGGCAAGTGAGTTGGTCAAGGCAATGGAAGACATGTACATTCGACCACACAGATGAACAAGCTTAAAGAAAAAATAACCAGTCTATAGAGTGACTATTATCTTACCCAGATTATGCATAAAGAATAAGTACAGAATGCTACTAGAATGAATGAAAGAATAAAGAGCTTAAAGAAAGAGTTGACTTTAAAGGAAACACTTGGCGAAGCCAAGGAAAAATTATGGGCCAATATCATTGACCCTGCCAATGATATTTGGCCATCCATTTAGGTAATTTTTGAACAAATGGACTTAGTGAAAGAAGCTACAGAAGCCATACAGAGAGTGAAAACAGAACTGGGAGACATGCCAGAGGAAGCCACTAGGATCATTCACTTCCTTAACTCCAAAAATAAGTATGAATTGTAGGAATTCGAGATACCTGACAAGACAGGTACAATATTGGAAGTAAAAAGGGTGCTTACCAAAAGAAATCTAATGCTAAACCTAGAAGATAAGTGCCAAACCATGCAACTGGCTATATGAAAATTCATGGTTAAGTCTGAAATTTTGAGGCAAAAAGGGTTTACCAAATCCCTTAGTAATAAATGATAAATTAATGCCATAGGAAGACTACAATAGAATAATTAGAGAGGTGGCCAGAGATCAGGTAAATACTTCATCTATGAAGGGGATGCCAACTAGAAAGATCCTATACTGGACTTTTGAGAACTTGTTTTACCTCCAGCATGAGGCAAAACACCTTTTTGTGAATAGTCCCACTTTTGCCAAGTACACTGAGGTAGATAAAATGTATAGGAAAATGATAAATATCCAATTACTAGATGCAGAAACATGGGAGAAATTACATGACTTACTGTAGAAATACACAGTCAAAATGTAAAATGTACAGTAAATTTGAAAAAGCACAGTAAAAGGATAATGACAGGCGAGCGAGTTGAAAGAGTAATAGGTAAAAGTGTATCAGTTGAAAGGTCAAAGTGAAAAGAACATACAGTGTGAAGACCAACAACAAGGCAGAGAATAAAAGGAAAAATATGAGAGCATAAAGACAACACAACCTAATAAAAAAGGACATCATACAACCGTTGAACATCTATCTCTATCTTCTTGCATGAAGATCTTTGTTTCTCCTAGAATAATTCCCAAGATAAAATAGTTTGGGATATTTTGTGAACTATTTCTGTATAAATACTTCATAAATCGAAGTATTGGGTGTGGATTGCTATACATTTGTAGAGTTGTATTGATCATAAACCTTAGGGTTATTGTACCAATTTTTCAAGTCAGTAGACTGGACTAAGTAATCAAGAGATTGCATTATAGGATTCATGTGTTGAGCTATTATAGTGAAGTATTTTCTTTGTGAAATTTGTTATTTTCTTATGTTTTTCATAAACTTAAATGTTATCTAAAGTTGAATGAATTAACTGGAGATTTATCTCAGAATTTGTTTAAGTACACTCTGTTTTGATTAGTTTATCATTTCTATTTTTTCTTATGATATCCGGATATGAGAATCTTTAATTTCTCTCCCATCTCGGTTGACCTCTTTCACTTTCTTCATAATCTGTCCTAAGGAACCCTTAATTTCTCCTTGGATCTAATTGAAAACCACTTCACCTTCCAACGTTGAGATCTGATGTAACTGAGCTATCTTTCCCTGTAGACATTGTTTTTCGAACTTGATCCAGTACTGTTTTCTTGACATTTGACCCCATAGCCCAATGGCAAAACATGCCCCTCTGTTCATCTAAGTGATCCCACCATCAAATCTAAATCAATACCCAAGTACAATCATAACTAGCCTAAAATCAATTAACTAAACAAAGTTAAATCGTAAAGAGAGAGCCCTCTCTGAGCATTAGGAAGGCTAGATCCTAATATATAAAGTAGGTTTGTGGTTACCTCTATCATTTCTTTCTCTAACAACTTCTAAATAAATTTTGGAGTGATAACATGTAGCAGTTTAAAAATAAATGAAATTGCTCCCATGTGGATTTGAAGGTTTGTGTTAGGCCCCTATACTACTAGTGTAACCCTTATTGTTATTAGTACAACCCACTTATTATATTGATGTACCCACATAGTGCCCATATTGTTACTATTGTACCCCATATAAGCCCACTAATGTTACTATTCTGGCTTCATATTATTATTGTTAGGTCGGCTGGGTTATATTGTGACTCCTTAGACTCCTATATATAGAAAGGAGGTTTTGTCATTTGAATCATCCAAGAATTGTTCATCTATGTAATGTAAAGTAAGTTGCCCCCTCGAAGAGGCTGAATTCTAAGTCGTTGATCTATCTTTTCTATCTTTTCTTGAGCTGGTTTCATAACATTTGGTATCAGAGCTTTGGATTCTAGGGTTTCGCTGCTCCAAACAAGTCATCGTGGAATTTTCGCTATAACTTTTTTTTCTGTGATGTTTCAGAAGTCAAAAAACAAACCCATTTGAGACGAATTGGCGCTGAACGTTGGGTCCGAATTTCAGAGCGTTTCGTGGGATATTTTCGGAGATATGATCTGAGGAAGTTGGCCTTTTTGCAGACTCCTGAATTACACTCAAAACAAGTGACCTGGGGAAAATCGTCATAACTTTCTTTCTGAGCATCAGATTGAAATTTTGTAAGAAGGTGCAGAAAGAGGACAGACTGTAGTTTTCATTTATATATTTTTCAGAGTCAAAGATTGAAACAGTGACACGTGGAACTTCATACAAGTTCGCTATACTGAACTAGTCTATAATCAGGTCACTGCGGGAGATTGTGCATAACTCTTTCTTGGAGAATCCAATTTGGGTCAGACTGGTGGCATTGGAAAGAGGACACAAAGGGCGACTACAAGTCACAAATTCAGAACTATATGATTGCAAAGTAAAGAGATACATCAGAGGCAATATCGAGCTCCTACAAATTGAAAAAAGGTGTGTAGATTTTCTTAAATTTTTGCTTAAACTGGGTTGAAAATTTATTTGAAGGAATTCAAAGGGCATAGTAGAGCATTATTATCGGTAACTGATGCCATGAGGAAAGAAAATGCAAACACCTAGTAAGGAACCTGAAAGCTCTAGAATGTCTCATGAAGAAGAGGAAGAAATGCTACATGATATATCAAAATTACAAGACCAAGTGCAAAAAATGTCAGCCTCACAAAAGCTAACAGAAGCTAAGATAAATGGCATGGAATCTAAGAAAAAGGGCATGGAAGCTAAGATGGA
>APFE030753246.1:59008-111166 GCA_000404065.3 Pinus taeda
ATAATAATAATATTAATATTAGTATTAAATCCCTACCATACATGTTTATCAGCATATACCAACCACATTTACTAATGTGGTTTTGCGTGTTATACATGTATCATCGTTTATCAACCACATTTATTAATGTGAGTGTGCTAGTGATAGTGATGGAAAGAATGAACTAAACACGACATGTCTAATACTCTAGGAGATCTAATGGTAACAATAGAGAGAACAAAGTAGCATTCCTTTTAGATGTAACTAAATAATTGATGAAAGATATGAAAAATATGGTTCCTTCAAGACCTCGATGACAAATTGCCATGCCATTTTCATGGTTGCCTTCAAGATCTTGATAAGAAATTATCATAGCATTATTGTGGCACATCTCTCACATATATAGATTCAGACTAAGTTGACTATGACTTGAAGAAAAATATATATATTTTGCAAACCAAAAGTTCAATAGAATTTGAATTTCTAAATCCAAATTCAGTCTCTAACCATCTACATGTTAAACTTATGAGGGTCCTTCTACGATACCTCAAAAATGTAGTGTCAAAACACATCCATAGTCTAATATGGAGCCACAATCTATGTATTAAAATTAAAAACACTTTTTAAAAATATATATGAAAATCGATTAAAAAAAAAAAAAAAAAAAAAAAAATAGTTTAAAAAAAAAAAAAAAGGCAAAAAAAAAATAGTTTTATTTTTTAAGGAATTTAAAAATTTGTAAATGTAATCTAAATGGTAACTTGAAAGAGTAATAAATTAAATTAAAATCTATTTGTTTTTTTAAATAATTAATGTTATTTGGTCTTAGTAAATTTGATGATTGGAAGGTAATGTGAAAATTCTTTAAAAACTCGATATTAACTCAAGAAACACCCATTTTATAATAATATATTGTAATAATAAAAATAATTTATTATAACTTAACTATTATTAATAATATTAAATTTATAATATCAAAACTTTCATATTTACACTAATTTGATTAGTAATAATAGTATCTATAACAATATCCTTTATTGGTATCTTTTTTGGGCTCTAGTAAACCTCACGGTTAGTTTAGTTTTGTAGATATTCATTAATAAAATCAATTAGATTACATAGTATTATTTGCTTACTGAATTTTAATTTAGAACTGGTATAGTTAGTTTTAAAATTTAAAATTTATTAAATTTATTAAAAATATTTTTTTAATAACAATAGTATTTATAATAAATTTATTCTGGGAACTTAGTTTGGCTTTTTTTTTTCTTTGTCAAATCATAATATTATTAATAATGGTGGTTGAAACAAACTATTAGTTATATTCTCATGGCTAATTAACTCTTCTCTAAGTTTATTTAATTCAATATATTTGATTCTTCATCCCACTAGTTTAAAAAATGTCGACCAGATTTTCTTTTATATAATTTTTCTTTTAAAATCAAGAACTCATTTTCTCAATCCAGATAAACAAGATTTTCGAAGAAAAATAAAGAATTTAAAATAATGATGTGTACACGGAATTGAAGAAGTAAAAAAAATTGTACTGGAATGGATCAACATTAACCATTCCAATTGTATAATAATTGTAGTTTAATTGTGTATCTCTTACTTTAATTGTATAATAATTTGGAGCGGTAAATTCGGCACAATTCCCAAATTAAAAGATAAAAGAACTATTGGATTCATGTATTTGACCCTTAATCTACACGGAAGTCGTGTTGCCCAATGACTATTCAAAAGTGGTGGAATAGACGACGATCGTGTTTGATGGACAAAAACAATGAGTTATTGCGTTAACGCGCGCACTTGTCGATTAAATTTGATATATCGCGTCTATTTTAATCACTTATCTATATTAAACTGAAATATTTAACATTTAGTCCTCCGTCTCTTTAATATGATTCCAATTCAGAGAGAAAACAGCTGTCTCATTATAAAAAATTGGGACCATAACATTACGTTATGTGTTGCTTCTACCAATATGTTTTGGATTTTTGTTAGGGCTAACGAATGTGTTAACCATCACACTTGATGTTGATGTTTAGTTTTTTAATGTAGTTTTTAAATGCTTTATTTTTTCATGTTAATTATATATTTTTGTGGTTTAGTAGTGGGAAGAAAGTGTTTTTCTTTAAATTTATATAGGTTAGAAGGTGGGTGATCATCACACTTGAAATGTAGTTTAGATGTTCAGCTTTTTTTAATGTAGTTTTTAAATTTCTTATTTTTTCTTTTTAATTATATATTTTTGTGGTTTAGTAGTGGGAAGAAAGTGTTTTCCCCTAAATTTATATATGTTAGAAGGTGGGTGATCATGACACTTGAAATGTAGTTTAATTATATATTTTTGTGGTTTAGTAGTGGGAAGAAAGTGTTTTCCCCTAAATTTATATATGTTAGAAGGTGGGTGATCATGACACTTGAAATGTAGTTTAGATGTTTAGTTTTTTTTAATGTAGTTTTAAAATTCCCTACTTTTTCTTTTTAGTTATATACTTTTGTGGTTTAGTAGTGGGAAGAAAGTGTTTTTCCTTAAATTTATATATGTTAGAAGGTGGGTTAAAGTAGTTTTTAAATGCCCTACATTTTCTTCTTAGTTATATATATGTTGTGGTTAGAACAAAGTTTTTTATATTTTAAATTTAAATTAGTTTAAAACAAATAAAAGGTATTTTTCATAATTTATGGAGAGTAAATGGAGTAAGCTATCTACTTTGATTATAGGGATTAATATTGATGGGATCAAAAGATTTGACTTTGTCACCTTCTTCATTTTTTGATATAGGTAAGAGGTTCATCTTGTCAGGTCCTAATGACTTAAATGTGAGGTAAATTAATTGATTTATTTTATGGAGAAAATCTTTTATTTTTTTATTTTATTAATATTATATAATGAGTAGGTTTGATTTAAATGAGTTTGGGAAATTGCAAGGGTGAAATTTAAAGGCTTGAGAGTGTAGTGGGTGAGTTTTTATGCTTTTGTGAGACTTATATTTTTTACAGCAATACATTTTTCTTGGTTGTAAAAGGTAATAATTTGTTATTATATAGTTTGGTATAAGTTTTGATTGATACTAAGGGCTTCAATTGCGAAGTGTTCACCTCGTGACACATACCCCTAACAAGGTGTGTATATGGATGGTGGATGGTTTTACTATTGTTAGTACAAGATAATTGAAAAATCATTCTCTCATTTGTAACTTATTGGAGGGTTCATGCTCCAAGTTGACAGTAAAATCATTGCTCCTACACACATGGAATGCATTGGGATTATATGTCCACCTTGTATAAGAGAATTATTCCTTGTCCTACATATTCAGTGCATAGTAATTTATTATGATTTGATTTGGTTTAAATTGGGTCATGGTTTGACCTTTGACTCCATTCTTTGCATTGTTCATTCGGTTAGCCATGGAGTTGTGAGTCTTAAACCCTTCTTTTCTTCATATCATAATCATGGTAATTGTGGAAATCTATGGTCGTAACCACCTTTATATTACATAAGAGTTGTGTTAATGAAGATATAGGCTCTGGTTTTAAAGTGATTGACATGGTTCGGAGCTTGCGATTGCTAGTATAAAGTATGGGAAGACATTGGTTGTTATCACCAAAAAAATTCTCACACAACATGAAGGCAATTGTCAAAAAATGTCTTTAGTCTATCAAAATAAAGGTTCCTTAAGGTTATTTACCAATGGTTAAAAAATAAAGTGATTAAGTTTATAATGTGGTTTTTCCTTTGCATGATCTATGCAATTGTTCCTTTGACAATCACGCAGATCCATAGACATGACAAATACACATTTAAAAGAGTGATAAATCTCACCAAATCAGGACTATGGCAAGTACATGTTATGAATGGGAAGGTTCAAGTCTCAAATAAATTTATGGAGTGGTACTTAGAGCCTCCTAGGCTCCACCATATGCATTCCAAATGTGAAAGACAACCACCTTCATTCAATGATCCAACCACCATGAGAGCTTGAAAAATATTTATAAATAGCACTCTTAGGGGATCTATTCAACAAGGAGAAGAAATACATTGTCATGGTCCCACAATCTACCTAGAATTCCTACATATTTCGAAGATTGATTTCATAAACATTATGAAGTTCCAATATTTTACCATTTAAAGTCCTGGAAAGCTTCTTTATAGAGAGAGAGAGAGAGAGAGAGAGAGAGAGAGAGAGAGAGAGAGAGAGAGAGAGAGAGAGAGAGAGAGAGAAGAAGGATAAAAGGATCTCCCTTTCAAGGATAGGAGAGGGCTCACCTTGCACAATCCATTGTCCTCAATGTTTCTTTGTAGACCATTGGCACTTCAAATAAATTACTAGTAAAAGAGTGTTGCTTCTGATTACTCTTTTATTATATAGGAGAGAAAATAAAAATTTTAAACTTTGGCATCTCCTTAAAAATGATGGCAAGAAGTCATGGCCCTTAGTATTCCAACAATAATGCTCTAGTATTGGAGGTCTCAATTTTAATATGTCAACCTCGGATTGTATAGATTAAGAGGTATCTTCCACTGTATATTCAACTCACAATTTCCCCTCTTCTTAATGCATACTAACCTATGGAAGCAATTGTCCTTTTCGTCAAGTGGAATGGGTGGGAATACTCATCAACAATCACTCAAATTGGCTTAATCTTGTAAGGGGTGAGAATGTAGGAATCAAAGTGCGGGAATTGAAGTTGTAGAAATCGAGTTTCAAAGAGTAAAATGACAATGAAGTAAAGTTGTTGGAATTAAAACTATGCTAATTTCCTTAAAATACCTATCCTATGTTTGCATGGAAATCTACTATACCTATTTTTCTAGGAAATTAAATCAAACCACATAACAAAAAAAAAGATTGTGTGATCCTGTAAGGTAATCCTAGAGATGTGATAATTTTCTCTTCAATCTACCCCCATTCACTAAATCATGCTAAAATGAAAAATGAAGGCTATTTTTAGATAAATAACATAAATCTATAAGAAATTATGCAAATCCAAAGATCCCAGGTTTGTTCTATAGGAATCCCTGTAATTCTACATGAAAAAATGTGATTTCATAGCAAACTCCTAGAAATGATATAAGTACAACAACCTGATGAAACATTGATAAAAATTGGTAGATGAAGTTGCTTATAGCTCACGAAAAAGTATGGAAATAACCTATCAACTAAGAAACATCAAATTCCAATCATATAGAGGAAACATCAAACTTTGCTAAGTTACTACACTTGACTAAAACAACAAAAGAAATGATGACAAACTAAGAAATCAACATTCAAATAAAGTGGAAAAGGTACAAGAGGGTATTCTAGGGAACTTGTGGGTGGGTCCTACCCAAGGTACTCAAAAGCTCGACTAAACTCAACACAATATTCTTTCCAAATGGAACTGTTTTTCCATTAATGAAAAATTGAGATTACATAAGTTTGAAAGTAAAAGTTGCAAGACTGCAAATGAAAATTTTGTTCTTCCTCTTAAAAAAATCTCTCCTCTCAATTATCACAATTCCTCCTCTTATATAATATGCTGAGTGGGTAGCCTCCTCAATAGGAGGGTTTCTTTCCTTCCAAAAATCCTAAAGTCGTGATAGATGGATCTGTAGGGCTTTTTATGAAACTACCTCTTAACTGCCGATAAGTCTTTTTTTCTAGCAGTCCTATAGGTGCATAATGATAATTGAGGGGACAAGGCCCCTATCTTCATGGTATGTTATTGGGGGATACTAGAGGAATCCATCATTGATCTAAAAATATTCTCAAACAAAGATGCTAAAGTTGCCAAGGGTCACATAAGGAATTAGTATGGTTAAATCACTTAAGCACACTCTCAACATAAGTAACAACATGTAAATTGTTGGGTATGTGTTATATACTCTACACAAGGTTGGGGGAAACACCTTTTTTTTTTGGGAAGAGCCAACCATGATTTTTCACATGGTTTTATGCATGGTGATTTTGCCCATGGTTTTGTAGATATAGTCAAAGGAACCATGATTACATTGTAATCCAGAATTAATGGATTGGGGGTTTATGAATGTGTTAGCAGTTTTGGACCCACCAACATGTCAGGGAATCTCCTCGGTAATAAGTCCTAACTAGACCTTAGATTGTTTGGAGTAGGAGTTCCAACAACAGGTGGTAAAGGTAATGCCTTGACCATGGTAACACAGATGTAAGTATGATAACTTTGTCGAAAGTAAGTGTGTGACCTTGCAGCAAGTGAAATGAGATGCATGGGGTTATAACACAAAAGGGGGGAAGGAAGTGTGTCCCTTAGAATCCTATAATAATACGCAGCCTGAAAGGAACACATGAGTTGAATGACATCGCAGGATGGAAGCGAAGTAGTCCATAAACCAAAGTGAAGGATTAACACAACAACACGTCTTCAACAATATTCGTACAATCGCATACAAAATAGTTCATACACAAATGCGTAAGTTAAATAAAATACATTGCTAAAGTAACCAGAATAGTCGAACTACAATATCAACATATGCATGAAAACGTGTTGGCTAAATTATATTATTAAGTGAAGTTCCATCCATAAATACACCATTGAAATCCACTATCCCTAATAATGGAACATTAGAGTCAACATCGCCTGCTCCTCCAAAGGTGAGTACTCGCTCTGCAGTGTGGAGAAGCCAAGGTGCATCACAATACTCTCCAAGCCCTCTCTAAGCAGTGCCTAGCCAAACACTTGGCTCCCAAAATCCTGTATTATGAGTTATGAGGTTCTATATATAGAAAAGGGTGTGGTGACCCTTGACATTCCCCTTTGACTCTATGACTACCCTCATGACTCTTCACATTACATAATGACTATTTGCATTCCACTAATGACACTTAGAATTTCACTTACAATATATTTACAAATAATAATACAATTTCCACATATACCCATGTGGGACAAAATAGGCTTGAGTCAGCCTAGGAAGATAAACACCATCATTCTAAATATTGAGGAATGACTAACTTGGCAATGTCGTCTTAATGGTCTTTAGCGATGAACATATACCAAGCTTGGTACTGCGCTATGGTGTCCCCACACTGTTTGGTGATGTCTTTCTAGAAACAAACTCTTGCCTCCATAGCTTCTGGGTATATGGTTCTAGAACCTTTGTCCAACTCATCTTGGAGCATGCACAACATTTTCCTGAGTGTAGCTAGATTTTTGATGTACTTCTTCATGTTGCCTATGTTGAATAAAGGGTAACTAGATTCAGTCTTCATAAAGACATTGTAATTATGAATTTTGTAAACAAGAAAATAAATTTATTATTTTGCTTGCTTCATGGGTTTCATGAGGAAGAATTTTTATGTATAGATTTATCCCATTGAGATCCTTAGGATTTATCTTTAAAGGTAAAAGAGTCAATGTCAGGAAAAACCCTTCTTGGGCATGTATCAAATGTATTTGATTCATAAACAATGTCAAGAAGCACTCCAAATGAAAAGCACAATCCTCTTCATCATGTCGGCGTGAAACCTCGAATTAAAAGCAATCATGTTGGCTCAGATAAGGTGACACATCTCTTTGTTGGTTCATGTCGGCTAAATTTGGAGGACAAAATACTATATATACCTAGCTAGTGTTTGTGCAAAAGAGGAGCAGGAACGCAGATTCACTGTAATTTTGGATGGGTACAGGTATGAGATTCTTGACATGACAATGAGGTTCAGATTTCGGATGGACAACATTACTGTAATTTTTGGATGGGTGCCACTGAGATAAAGTTTATCAGTCTCTTCATGGTCTCAATGGTTAGAATCTCGGCATAGGTATAATGATAATGATCTCGGCGCAGGAAGAGAACACTTTGTCTCAGCATACTAGACAATATCATGATTATCTCGGTGCAGAAAGAAAATGCAGTCACAAATCTTGGCATAACAGTGATTACAAGGATCTCGGTGATCCCATAGTATCACATTCTGTCTTGGCATTCATCCTAGACATAGTCATGATCTTGGCATATCTGTGATGAGGAGATATCACATTGACACACTCTGTCTTGACATACTTATAGATGTAGTCATGATAGATTCAATTATGATCTTGGTATAGTCATGATCCTAATGGAGACATATTTACAAGGTGAATATCTTAGTAAAGGTGTGGCAATGGTGCAGTAGTAATGACCTTGTTGTTATGATGAATATCTTACTGAAGGTGCAGTAATGATGACCTCGGTGAAGTAGCAGTGATGATGATCTCAGTAGTGATGAAGAAGAGGATTGGTGTCTTGGTCTTGGAGTGGCCTAATAGGTCAAGGTTCATGGTCTTAGTATTCGTCAATTGGAATCTATATAAGAAGAATTTTGTGTGGGTTTTACTGTCAAAGAGTGAGAGATTTTGGGCTTGGTAGAAAGCCAACATCTTGTATCCTTGTCTCTTTCATTTTGGTAGCTATTTTATGAACTAAGAAGACACACTCTATTAATATCAAGAGAATATTGTGCTAATAAGGAAAATTTAAAAAAGCCTCACAAATAGTTATCATGGCAAGAAGAATCTCATTAATGCTAATTTCCCTAAATTCTTCAACAATTTTTGATCAATTGCAAGTCATCACTGGTGGCCTCTCACATCAACCTTCCCATGTACCTATTGCCCTCCAACATGAATTGGTTCTTCTTCATGGGTTGAGAGAGGGATCCGATTGAAGGGATCTTGTGTGTCTCGATGATGACATCCAGATTCCTGAAAAATCATGCATATGAAGCCTCAATGCTGGTGATGATCGAAGGGATCTACTCATAGTTCTGGATCAACATCTGAATGTGTTCTTTATCTAGATCTACCTGTGGCTTCATCATCTTGTGCAAGTAAAGTGGGGCTCCCTTTTACCTTATTGTCCATTCCTCTACATGTGAAATAGCAGTGTGTATGTCTTGGAGATTTTAGACCATCTTCATGCACCAATGTTGATAAATATACAGATTGACAACCACCTTGTGCAAGATGAAAAACCTGTTGTACAGTCTCCACATGGTGGTCTTGAGATTCGATACTTCAAAAAGTATCGCTTTCCTCATTTCTTTCATAGTGGGTCATGTATATCGTTCAATCCTTTACGTAGCCTTGTGCAAGTCCATTGCAATCTGGTCATTCACTGCTAACAAGAACTTGATAGTTGAACTCATGGCCTTCGCATAATCCTCAAAGGCATCAACCAAGGAAACTGGATGTCTTATAACATTTGAAACAATCACCATCTCCTATATGTGCGTAGGTGACAAATGACCATCTGGGAGTTGTTGTCTATGTCCATGTACAATCCTAAGTTCTGACTCGTCGAATGACAAATTGTACACATCCATTGTTAGATCATCATCAAGGAGGACAACCTCTCCTTGATCACTCGATACTAGTTCTGATTCTAGAGGTGTTGGAGATTGCAGTGTGAGCTCATATGCTCTCAACATGAGGTTGGTGTCTTGGTCCTATGCCTCTTGTTCCAACTCCATGTTTGTTGCTTCAACCATCTACTCAATCTGCTTAGCAAGTTCCTGAACCTAGACATGTTCACCATCTTATTTATCGTACAAATTCTCTAATTCCTCAACCCATATAGGCGTAGTTTAATTTGTCTGTGTGCCTTTTCTTTCCTCCTATTCATGTTTCTGCTTCTCCTCCATTTCTCTCCTCCTTAGCTCCTTCTCTTCTTTCAGCTTTTGCTCTGTCTCCCACAACTTCCTCTCTACATCCTCCAACCTTTGCTTCTCTTTCCTCCTACAATTGTTTATCCTTTTGTGTTGTTTCCTCTTTGCATCTATATCCAAATTTACTTTCTCAAAAAGAAGATATTCTATGAACTTGTAGCTTTTCTCATTGTCTGCGCTCTCAACAATCTTCCTCTTTCCTTTGTCTTACGTCGGTTTTCTGCTCACTGTTGTTGTTGTTTCTTCTTCCTGTGGTGATGCTGCCTTCTAAGCTACTTTCCATTCCATAGCCATGCTAAATAATTTATTGAGCCTAGAGGAATTGTAGCAATACCTCCAAGGATTTTCCTCTGGCCAATGACATGCCCCATGGATCCATGGAAAATACACTCTCACACAATGGTTCTCGCATATGTAGTGGGGATCATATGAATTGTAACTCTTGGTGTCGAGCTCAAACTTCCTCAAGTCCTTAGCCTCAATATCCACATCCTTCAAGCTTCAGATCTCGTACAACTTAACTCGCAAAGGAAGAACATGCCATGGTGCCTTCTTCTTCTTGTGTAGTCCTGCTAACAACCCTATGGAGATGTGATATGAAACCTCTTGTAAGTCCAACTTGTCCATGGAAAACCTTGCTATCACATGTGAAGGATTTTCTTTACCAAACAACCTCATGAAGGTGCCACCGGGTGAGGCATACCAATCTACAATGCTAAGCAATTCCTGCATTGATTCTTGGGGCATGCAAGGTGGATCATGTTCAAATATAATCTTGTAAATCAGGGTGATGAAGTGGTCAGACTACTTTGCTATGACTCCTTGGTATCTACACTTAAAGAACAACTTGCAATAAATGTTCACAACATTCTCTGATGGTGTCCATGTGCATCCCATGCCAGGAAACTACTGCTAGGCATAAATTGCATCAATTAGGTATGCACACGTATAGAATTTCACTTTCTGACTCAAGGGTGGACTCCGAGAATTAGACATATGCACTTTCAATTGAAGAGCCAAAATATTAGACCAGTTGAACGACCTTCCTACACTCGCCAACTGGCCCAACACAACAACCCAACTCTGTGGAAAAGTCTTCGTGCTCTCTTGACCATAAACACGACATGCAAAGATGACCAAGAGCTGGTAGGCCTTCCTTAGAAACTTCATCTTGTAAACATGATTGGGTGTTGTCTTGAACTTCGACGAATATTTTACCCAACTCTTCAAGGTGTCTTTGGTGTTCACATTGTTGTTGGGAGTATAGAAAAGTGTGTCCATGTGGTTCATCGGTTATGGCAAGTGATACATCTCATGATACTATTTTATCCTAAATGTGGCAAGTTATGTTCCACTAGCAACACTCAATGTCATCATCTTAGGATCGGTATGTGAGACAATCTATTGAATGATATCTATGCATGGGAAGGTGGGGTACCTCCATCCAACCTTATACAATCTTGACTTGTGGATGTTGACATAGACCTGTCGATCTTCTAGATCTTCCTTGAAACTACCTGCAAATATGTCTTTGATTTCCTGCCATGTAATCTTCACGTCCTTGTCTATGAAAAATGTGTGTCTATAGATACTAGGAAGTTCATTGACACCTGTTCAACTACATCTCTAGTACTTCTCTCAACTATGTCCTTTGATCCGTCTCTCTTGGAAGCCATGTTACTTGTACTACTCGGAAGTTTCTCAACAACTGTTGTACCTGGAGGCAGAGAGGACACTCATGGCATGCAGAAGTTAGCTAAAACCAAAATAACTTCAAGGACCGATCATGTAACAAGCTAGGAAACTATTGGGAAAGATTGCATAATGATGACTCTCAGTGGTGAGGGACTGTCAAATGGATCTACACATTCCATAGTCCAAGTTGCCAGTGAGGGGGGATGATGACTGGAACTACGTAATGCATGGTCCATTGAGGCTCGCTTATGCCTGGAACTGTGCAATGTAGAGTTCATTCTAGCTAGATGTTGGTTGGGATTGCGCATTGCGCAATCCTAGTGGGCAGGACGCCAGGACAGTATCCTGTAATTGTGCAAGGCACGGTTGGATACAACCAATGGCAACCTCTAAGTAATTTATGAAGCCAAGGCAGAGCTTCGAGTTCCATAAATGTGCAGTGCATGCCGGGAAGAGATAGATTTGGGCCAAGGTAGCCCAGATCTTCCCAAGGGAAACTTGGAGATGAATGGATCTAAATGTGTGTGCAAAGGTTAGTGTAGATATGAGTGCATAATGATTCATGCAATAAAAAAAATGCAGGAATCAGTCAAATAGAAGAGAAATAAAGCTTGAGAAGACAGTCGCCGCAACTATTATTGTTAGTGCAAAAACTCGTTTATGCATGCGACTCTATGGAAAGGCAATGAAAAAATTAAAAAAACGTGTCTACAAGTTAAAACAAACCAAAATAATGCACTCACAAGCCAAGGAAACAAAAGCAATAGAAAAAGAAGCAAAAGACTTGAAAAGAAAATCTTACCCTGAAAAGTTGTTTTGACTGTGCCGAAGGTTCCTAGATGCCTTTGAAATGCCAAAGCTCCAATATATAATGTGAGAATGATTTATGGTGGTGTCCATTAGATAGATTTGACTATTTTTATGGTTTATGACGCGAAGGCCAAGACTTTAGGAAAAAGCAAAAAGTGGTGGTAGTTTCTAAAATTAACTCGTGTAACTCCAACTACTAAAATAGATCCCTATTTTTTAGGGATGCTTTTCTCTTTTTGATTTTTTATTTTTCAAGAAAGGCTACCATGCATGCATGGAGAGATTGCACAGTTCTGGGGAGAATCAAGCAACTTATAGGCACATGCATCGGATTACGATTGAAGGAATTATTCTGCGCAATTCCTGGGATGAGTGGTTCTAGCTGCCCCTCATGCTTGCGCAGTTTCCCAGTTGAAGACAGGCTGCCAACTGGGACTGCACATTTCTAGAGCCAAAGCTCACTGCTGGGTTGATATACACAATTCTTCGGAGAAAAGCTCACTACTGGGCTACATTGTGAAATTCCTAAGAGCAAGGCACTCTGCCCTCTAAGATTGTGCAGTTTTCCAAGGTAGCGCAAGAACCAGTTTCAACCAAGTCACGGGGTCAGCTTTTGGTTAGATGAAAAATCAAGCAAGCAATCACAAGTTATAAATTGAAAGATAAACTCAATTGAAAGCACAAGTACATGGGTAGCAAAAGACAAGATATTGAGATTTTAGTAGGGAGGCTCCAAAATGAAGCTTAGGAAAAAATTTGGAGGGTGGTTGTAGCTGCTACAAGATTGGCGACACACTATTAGAACTCCAACTCTCTTTATAGACATTGTCTCATGTAAAGCAAGTCTAACTCCTCTGAAAGTATTGTTTGATTCTTTGATCATATTCAGTTAAAGATGTAGTCCCTGCCATTCTCTTAATCAGTCATCATAGATACCAAGCCAAGTCAACTGAGTTGTTTCAATTTAGGATGAGGGGTATATTGATACACAAGTAATATAGATTGTTAGAGTTTAATTTTCATCTTTGGTGTTGCTCTGCTACTAGCATGCCTGGACAATACTTTGGCAGAGTCACTTCAGGAACACAAGCATTGCTCCACTACCAGCGACCCTAGGTAGTACGCCATCAGAGTTAATTGCTTCACCTCCCTCCATAGGAATCCTTTCCCTTATTTTGCATTAATTTTATTCTTTCATTTTTTTTTCTTTTCATATAACTGTGCATGGGCACTTATTTATTTCATGAGGTGGAAGAGGTATCCCGATTTATTGAAAGAAAAAGAGGTTTTCCCTTTAGAGAAGGATGTTATATACACCTATGACATACTTGTTAAGGTTTCCCCCCTCACCTTGCTCTACTTGACTGAGTTGGCAAGGGTTAACCGCATATAGAAGAAACGATTAGAGTAGGTGGTACTAGTTAAAGTGAAAGTATTGTGTTTTCTCCAAGACTGACTCTGAAAAGAATGTATTTTTCATCAAGGTGTCATTGACTAAAAGAACGCAAGATCTCAAAAAGAGAGGGAATAGACAGATAACCAAATGTTGTTAGTTGTACAAGTCCTATTTTGTTTTACCCAGCTTGTCTCAAGAAGCCAATTACGGTTTCATGGGAAGTTAAACCTACGAGTGCAAAAAAAAAACAAACAAGCAAAGAAAAGGAATGAAGTAAAATGGAAGCAAAGCAATTAAGCAAAGCAAACAAGAAATAAAAGAAAACAAGAAAGTAAAGCAAACAAGAAATAAAATGCTACTCCTACTCCTAAAGTAAACAATGCATGGGCCTACTCACGTGAAGTGACATTTCCAATGCAGCTACTGACACATTAGGTGGCCCATGTGAGTGAAGGCATGGTCGTCAAGAAGGATATTCAAGAAAACCAATACATAAGAAATATGAAACAATGAAAAACAACACATTCGAAGTTTGAATGCGTCCATAGAAAAGAAAAAAGTGAAGCACATGATAGACACTTTTTGGATGTACAATGGTGTGGTAGCACACTATGCACAAACAACAAGCATGTACACTCTTTTGACCTTGACATATGAGAAAACATGCATAAAGAAGACAACTTGCATTCCATAACATCAATTTCTACGTATGACTCCTCCAATGCATGAGCGATGGGATGATGAGATTATGGTGGAGGGTGTAACATGTGTAAATTAGATTGATTTTCAATGTGCGCGAGAGAGTGATGAGGAGCTTGAGGTGGTTCAACAGATTTCTGATTGGGAGCAAAACTAACCTCAAGACAACGAGGACCTAATATAACCATCATCTCAGGTTGAAGTGCATAGAAATATCAACAACAAGTGAATGAGAATCATGATCTAATGAAGGATCAAAGAGATCACGACAACCACGATCAGAAAATTTGAGATGTACATCGACATTGTCATGATCTGACAAATCATATAGAGGGGTTGATCAGAAAAAAAAGTTTTCCTCCACTGAATTTTCAGAAAGAAAATATGATAGATTGGATGGATTCTAAAATAAATATTTTTTCTCACTTCAGTCAAATGATGGGCCGACATCCTATGTTTCCTATGAATGATCGGAAGCGAAAATGCCCAGGAATGGATTTTCACGAGACAAATAAGAAATGGTAGGACCATATAAGATGTCAAGATAAAGCGGACAAGGTGCAGACAGAAGGATGTCATCCTTCACCGCAAGTTCTTCTTCAGTTTCCACCACATATTGATAAAAATGACAGCATAGGTAGGCTGCTCAACACCAACCCCGCCGACAACATCATCCTCATGAATATCACAAGTGGAGTCCAGAATGGACAAAGAGGATCAAAAAAACATGAGGATGGAGGTTGAGAAAATGTGTTCATGTGACAACCAATAGGCTTTCAGTCCACATCTAGGTAGATATCCCAAGAGGCTGGGGTGGGAGGAGGTTACGTTCAATAGATGGGGTCACAACATCTCCCACCTTGTCTTGTGGAGCTAGAGCTATTTGATGAGGGGCGGATGATGGGTCACTTGTGACAGCAATCTTATCCATCTTGGGTTTGGCAGATATAACACTGAGGTATGTTGGGAGGGGTTTGAATGATTCTAACTCATGAGGATTTTCAGATATGTGAAGAAGAAAAGAAAGATTCAAGAAGTGCACCCAAAATTGAGCAAGAGATTCATCAAGTGCTTTCCATAATTTAAGAATTTTTTTGTTCAGTGATTTATGGTCATTATGATAGAAAGAAAATATTAACTCATCGATCATGTGATCATAAGAGTGAATGGATGTTGCGAGAAATGTGTGACACAATTGGTTAGCATGCCTACCGAGCATGTAAGTGAACAACCCCCAGTAAACTGTTGTTCTAGGCACAACTGCTTGTCTAGTGAATTAGCATTTATCCGTAAATGCTAAATTCTCCAAAACAAATTGGAAACCATACTAGGGAAGAATCCTCTTTCCTAGTAGCTTATCCACCTCCTAAGACATCCTTGTAGACTTTATTTGTGATCATAGATTGTAATTCAGCTGTTTACATTGAAAAATTGGTTAAAACTATGTCAAATTGCCTTTTGAAATGGCTTACTGTCACCAACACAGGCTTGTAATGGACACAGTGCGCTGCAGAGTATCCCTGGCTTAGGGACGGTGATCTGAAGCACACTGTCTCCCACTCTAGGCTACGTTGATCCTCCTAGGATCAGTTTCCCACCTTTGGAAAGAGTTTTTTGCCAAATTTTCTCTGTTTGACTGTTTGCTGATTGATCAATGAATGTTATGTCTGAGAAAATGAGTTTTTATCTCTTGATCTATCCCAAATTTGATTGGATTGATTAATATTTCTTCATGTTTCCTTTTTCATTATCGATAAATAGTCAAAGTTAGGATATAATTAATTAATCTTCATTCGAAAGAAAGTGTCGTCAAGTCCTCTCTTTCTTCAAATTTGAACCATCATAAAATTCTTTGTTCATATGAAAGATTGATTGATTGTATATGCATATTTCCTTTTTGTTCATGTTTACATTAAAGGAATCGAAAAGAAATACATGCATGTTGCATTGAAAAAGTTTGTGTGTGCTGATAGGAATAGTGTAGGGAAATTGCATTTAGATTGTGCTCTTTTCTCTTTGATCAAAAGAAATTTGATTGCTCCATCCCTAAGTAGCTAGGATTTTCATTGTTAAATTGAATGGAAAGAATGCTTATCATGATAGATGCATTCCTAGGAATTTCAGAATACATCACGTGGTGAACTTGAAGGGCAAATTCCTAAGTAAGATCAACTTAAAATTAACATCAATTTACCTAATGGAGCATTATCATTAACAAGAACATTTAGTGGTTCTAGGCTAGAGACGTGTTTCGGCGTCATAAAACAAAAAAGCTATCGCTAACTTGTCTGCAATACATCCTGAGTGTGATACATCATTCCACGTAAGTGATTATATCATAGTTCGTCCACGTACCTTCAGGTATATAGGGCGGTGTTACAGTACGTAAAGTATATGGGAATGCTCTCACTATGCAGTTTTGCATTAAACAATGCTTATACGGATTGGCCCTCCATGTACCTTCAGGTATATATGGGAGGACAAATTTAGGTTGCTATCCATCCTTAGGTAACCGAGTCAGCCGCCTTGTACACTGTGATACACCAAACACAACATTCGGGGAGATTGTGTGCCCGTACTTCTCAGTTCGTTGGGAGGTATTTTGCAATTCATAGTTGCTTGGTAAAACTTTTTCCTAGATTATCCCTCTTTTGTTTTGTTATGTTACTTTGATTAAAATAAATTTAATTGACCATGGATAACATCCTCCACGCTCACTCCTTAGTTGATCTTAGGTTGAAACATATGGTGGCAAATCTGGAATCCACAGATTAAGGAATTCCTTTTGATGGGAATCCTAGTCCTTTTCCTCCTTTCGGAAATATTGGTGCTCCTTATATGGCTACATTGTCCCTTTCGGGATTTACCATTGGCTTGCCAGTATGGTTGTTTTCAACCTCCTTGGTTCAAAATGTCATGATTGCTCCGCAATTGGGTACTTCTCCAACTGGACAAAATCAACCTCCAGTTGATCCTAAAGTTGACCCTTTGCCTTCTTCCTCAGTTTTTTCTTCCTCCCCTTCTTCCTCTTTTCCTGGTGAAAGTATTGGTACTAGTACCCAGGTGACTAAGAAGAAGAAGAAGAAGCAAATTCAACAAAGGGGCAACAAAGCAACCATTGCTTTGAATGCAACCTCTGATGAGAAACTATCTTTCAAGCCTCAAAAAGTTCGATATCCATGCAAACTTTGTGCAGGAGACCATCTTCTTCGAGATTGTCGTGATATTCCTCATATCTTAGAAGAATGGTCTTCTCATTCACATCATCCTGTGTCATCAACTTCTTGAGATCATACTGGTGACACACCATCAACTAGTGGTAGTAAAGTTCATGGACATAAGGGTAAATTTAAGATTCCCTGTATTTTATGTGAAGGTAATCACCCCATTCACCTTTATCCCTATCTGGATGAAGCCAAAAAAGTGTTGGATAACCATCCTACTTCACCGCAGCAACTTCCATCTAGTTACAAGAAAATATCCCTTAATCCTTCACTAGTTGATAAAGTGACTGACCAAAATCAACCATCAGCCAAACCCCCTCTCTCTGAAAGTGAATCCTATAAGTCTATGCCCGACCCAAATCAACAGGTCAAGTTAACAGTTCACTTGATTTCACCTTCAGCTAATCGTACCATTCCCGAAGAGAGTGAATATGATACCGCTCAGGTTATTTTTGTTTCTTCAAACTTTAATGAGCTTGTGGGAAATCTTCCTGTTCCATCAAGACAGGAGGAAAATCCTCCCGTTCTCGTAACTCAAGGGGTTAATTATCCCGTTTCTACGGTACCCCCTCCAAGTAGTCTGGTCACTTCCTTTGATTAGAATCGACTGACAAGATTTCGTCTTCCTTCTTATGTGCCTTTCCAGATCATAGTACAGGTTTGTAATACGATTGTATCTAACACTATTATAGATGAAGGCACATCAGTGGGTATCCTCTCCTCTACTGCTTGGCAAGCGCTCGTTTCCCTGCCACTTGTGCCATTTACCAAGAATCTGTTAACTTTTAGCATAGGAACTAGTCAACCATTAGGGATCCTCCCTCAGTTACCTATTACTTTGGGAGGAAAAATCATTCATCTAAATGTGATGGTAGTCCTAGGCCCTTTAGATTACAATTTAATTCTTGGGCGTGACTATGTTTATGACATGGGAGCTATTGTTTCAACACTCTTTCGAGTGATTTTTTTCCCACATGAAGGCAGAGTTGTCATCGTTGAATAGCTTTCATTGCCCAATCTGAATATGTCTTCCAGTGAACCATCTTCCCTAAATGGTCCTTTTGTACCAATGGTATCATCCCTGCCACAGGTTAATTATGTGGCAACTAGTTCCATGCCTACATCAACTGACGATCAATTCCATGATGTTGTACATCATGGACTGGGGGCATTGGAACCAGATCTCTCCTTCATGACCTCTTATGAGTTATGATCCAGGTCCCATGAGGATAGTTCCTTGTCTTGTGTCAACCTTGTTAAAAAATGAAACCAAGGATATGAGGATAGTTCCTTGTCTTGTGTCAACCTCGTTAAAAAATGAAACCAAGGATACGAGGATAGTTCCTGGTCTTGTGTCAACCTCATTAAAAAATGAAACAAGGGTCTATGAGGATAGTTCCTTGTCTTGTGTTAACCTCGTTAAAAAATTAAACCAAGGATATGAGGATAGTTCTTTTACTGTGCCAACCTCATTAAAAAAATGAAACATCTCTTATGAGGATAGTTCTTTGTCTTGTGTCAACCTCATTAAAAAATGAAACAAGGAATATGAGGATAGTTCTTTTACTGTGTCAACCTCATTAAAAAATGAAATAGGTCCCGAAGGATAGTTCTTTTAGTGTGTCAACCTTGTTAAAAAATGAAACAGGTAAATGAGGATAGTTCTTGGTCTTGTGTCAACCTCGTTAAAAAATGAAACAAGGAGTATGAGCATAGTTCCTTGTCTTGTGTCAAGATCGTTAAAAAGTGAAACAAGGAATATGAGGATAGTTCCTGGTCTTGTGTCAACCTCATTCAAAAATGAAACAAAGGGTATGAGGATAATTCCTGGTCTTGTGTCAACCTCGTTAAACAATTAAACCAAGGATATGAGGATGGTTCTTTTACTGTGTTAACCTCGTTAAAAAATGAATCAGGTCCACGAGGACAATTCTTGGTCTTGTGTCAACCTCGTTAAAAAATGAAACCAAGGGATACGAGGATAGTTCCTTGTCTTGTGTCAACCTCGTTAAAAAATGAAACCAAGGGTACGAGGATAGTTCCTTGTCTTATGTCAACCTCGTTGAAAAATGAAACCAAGGGTATGAGGATAGTTCCTAGTCTTGTGTCAACCTCATTAAAAAATGAAACAAGGAATCTGAGCAGAGTTCCTTGTCTTGTGTCAAGTTCATTAAAAAATGAAACAAGGTCCCCTGGAGTAAGGTTCCAAGTCAAGACTTTGAGTAGATCTTGTAAAATCCCAGTCAAGTCTTTCACTTGATCTCGTAAGTGAACCTTCATTCCATCTACTTGATAGCCTCAAGCAGTCGACTTAGGTGAATGTAATGAAGCTTTGGGCGCATGCACCTAGTGTTAAAGTTAGTTTTCCCTATAGGTTATGTGAAGGGAATCATCCCATTCACCTTTGTCCCTATTTGGACGAAGCCATAAAAGTGTTAGATAATCGTCCTACTTCACTGCAACGACCTCCATCGGTTACATGAGACTCTACCTTTTTTCATGTTGGGAGCATGTAAACCAATATCAAGCATAGTTCTTCATTTCAAGCTTGTGTAAAAATGAAACTGAATCCAAGCATAGCTTTTCATTTCAAGTTTGTGTAAAAATGAAACTGAATCCAAGCATAGTTTGTCGTTTCAAGCTTGTGTAAACATGAAACTGAACCCAAGCATAGTTCCCTATGGTTCAAGCTTGTGTAAAAATGAACCCATTTACATTTTTAACCCTCGTGATTTTTGTTCTATCAGCCTTGAGCCTTGGTTGTTTTCATCCCATCGCCCCCATCCCTTTGGCTAATCATACGCTTTCACTTGGTTGTTTTACCTTTTTGAGGAACAGTTGCAATGAGTGGTCTTATTAGCCAACCTCTTCACATAAATCAACATGTTTTGAGAAGTTCCAACATCACCAGAACCAGTTTCTATCCTAAACACCACTCATTCCTCAAATTGGAGTCCTCGTTAAGCTCTTTTCAGACTCCCAAAATATGAAAAGATTATCGAGTGCTTGTCCTTTTCAACTCGTTAACGGATTTGAAATGACATCTCTCTCGTATTGTTTTACACTTTTTCGGGCTTGAGAGATTAATTTATGAAAAATAACTTGTGGAGTTTTCTTTTTGTCCCTTTTCAAACTCTCTAAACATGAAAAGGACGGAGTTATCTTTGTTGTTAAACTCGTTAAAACATCAAATAGTGATAAACTTGTCCATCTAGACAAGACCATGTTTCATCTTCACTAGACTCATTAAAACATCAAATAGCGATGGATTCGCCCGAAGAGTGAAATTATACAACAAGAATATGTTATCCTCCTCAAGCTTGATAAAAATAAAGAGGTACGGGCCAACAATGACTGGGGAAAATGGGAAAAGGGGAAAACTACTTTATGATAGCAGGACGCTCTTGAACATGGCACTTTCACTTCATCCCCATGACTATTTGGGTTGGGTTATCTACTTGATGGTTATCATACCTATGATCTATCACACCATCCATCACTTTTGTTTTGGGTCAATGTTTCCAATTCATTCAGATTATTTAGGTTGGGTTATCTGCTTGATGGTTATCATACCTATGGTCTATCACACCATTCATTAATTTGGTTTTGGGTCAATGCTACCAATTCATTCAGTGTCGTCGATATGTTCAAGAGAAGTCATTCAGTTGCAATACTCATAAACCTTCATTTTCATGACCTCCATTCCTGAACCTTGTGTCAACAGTCAAATTCCATCTCCAAAATCATTACACTCGTTTCATGTGGTTAATGTGTGATACATCAAGGTCCTCCTGCAACGAGTTGCTTCTTGTCGACATCAACTCATTATCCAAGAAGTTGACTTAGAAACACCCATTCAGTACCTTGAGACTTGCATGCATCAATGACAGGTTTCTCACTTTCGGAGATTAGCATACATCAATGGCCTTCGACCAAAATACTTTGTATGGTGTTTGACATCAAATCATCCATTCACACCATGCAGAATGTACTGCAGTACCTTGAGGATCATTATCATTATCGATGATTTCTCTCGCATCTGTTAACAGCTTACATCATTGGCTAGTAATCAGATGGTGTCTTCCCATGTTCGACTTCATATCACATATTCACATGGTTAGACTCGTACTTGAGTGAACGGTTGAACGAGATGGAAGACCCCGGATCTAGTTTCATCCATCTGAGCTGCGATTTCAGAAGTACTAAATCATATGTACAATGGCTTTACATTGATGGTCATTCCGATCATGGGTCTATATCTGTAGATGACTATTTTTGTACATGTAATGAAAGGTTGTAAGCTGAGCATGGGTATGCCTTCCCTCAGTAATTCATGTAAAATCAAATATCATGATATATGTGTTGTAATTGATGCAGGTTACCTTCCACTTCGATACCTCCTCATCACATCATAAATCATTTCATTCGACATTGGCATTTTTCCATCTTCATGCTTTAGGACTTAGTTGTTAAGATCCATTTGGGCACATCAAATCCCAACATTCAGATCAGTGTTTTAGGGCTCATAAAACCGTATATTTAGTTGTTTCATGCCCTAAACAAGTCACTCCTTTGAATGCCTCCTTTCTAGACAGTTTCATGACTTGAAGACATCTAGAAATTGCCTCTAGAGGGACCAACGCAGGTAAGCACTTATGAAGGTGCGTTGCAGAGCAGTTAAGTCCACTTCCATGGTGCTCTGCAGAGCACGTAGGCTTCCTTTCACCTACACTAGGCGAGAATGAGCGAAATTCTTATCTTTTGGAGTCGTCTAGAAGTTTCCCTATCTTATATACTCCTATGAGCTTGAAAATGGATGAGGAATGAGTTAAGGAGCATCCTATCCTCTCATCCCTTCCTCCATGGAACTAATTCTAAGTATGGAAGGCCATTCAATACCACCATTAATGACAAAACCTCCTTCATCTTCCTATAAATTGACCATTCGTCTAATTGATCAGGGGCTCGAATATGTTGAATTGTAAGGAGATAATGCTGCTATGAGACTTGAATTTGCAACAAATGATGTGATGCCACAAGCTTGTCTTGCTTTTGATGTGTTGTGGATGGGATCCAAGCTGGAGGAATGACTTTGAATCAGACACTGATGGTTGTAATTCCTTCTTCTATTTAATAAAGTGTTTGAACCTTTTTCCATATGTTGTGTTCTTTCATAATTCTTATATGTATGAATTGCTTTTGATTCCTTTCATTTATATTCAATGGATTGTATGCTTTGATCGGTTTCTTGTCTTCTATTTTGTTTACAGGGTACTTCTCAAGTAGATTAAGTATGGGAAGGAGTGACAGAATCGATACAAGTGAGACGAGGGGAAAGCGGAACTACAGGTAGGCCTTCTATCCTCTCTTCTTATCTATTGTTTATAGCAAAAGTTTAAAAAACATTAAACTCTTGTTCTAGGCACAACTACTTGCCTAGAGAATTAGTATTTATCTGTAGATGCTAAATTCTCCAAAACAAGGAGAAAATCAAAGAAATGGGAAGAGAGCTAAGTGGCTTAAGGGACAGAGAAGCTATAATAAGAAATCAACTAGAAACAGAAAATGCATGGCTGAGGGGACAACTACAGGAAAGAGAGAACCAACTAGCATGTATGGCTAGCCACTCCTTGGAGGCAATCCAGTGTAGGATGCCAACTAAATCCTATGCTCTCTACCTTAAAGAAAAATGGTTGCAGTTTCAGCTTAAGACACTAGCACACAAGGTAACCATGCCATTTCAAGACTGCAGGTAGTTTATTGATTTTTGTGATCAAAGTACACTAGAGTATATGGCCAAAATGGCTGAGTTTTATTTGCACAACATGGCCCTCACAGACATGAATGTATGGGACCCTAATGTTAAGCTAGGAGATCTAAAATTAATGGCTTTGGAATCATGGATGAACCATGAGGAGTCAAGAGCTGTAGAGATGAAAAGGATATTGGCAAGAGAGAAAACTGAACCTGTTGGCTTGATGGGGTTTGACCTAGGTTCAGAGTTAATTAACCAAACAAATCCCAGTACTACTGGCCCTTTCAGCAATAGCCCATGGAGCATGGACTGAGGTCTCACCCAAAGCAGTATGGGGGGATGTTGGAACCAAGTTTCCGCACCCTTGAGATGTCTAAGGGGTCGACTTAGTCCAACTAGGAATGGCTTCGCACATGTCACTATGCCCACTCTCCTGTCCTGCGAGACCTTCGCGCTCTGTTACGATCACCTTCACACAACCTTAATAGGGGGCTAAGGTGATTTCGGACTACTCATGCAGTGATATATGCCCTTTCCCTAAGTTCCACCGCGGATCTTAATTATCTTCTTATAATTGTTAGTTAACTTGGCATAAACGGATACATAGCTTATAATCGCTTATTCAACACATTCATATAAGTTGGCACAACAAATAAACAGTAAACTTGTAATTCATATCCAACATATTTCAATGCATAAAATAGGAAAAAAAGGTACATATAATGATAAGAAATTCTCTTTATTACTTACTCAATCAGTTACAGACTCAACTCACCCTGCGCACTTAGTTGAAGGGGTCCACAGACTCAGATGCAGACTACTAGGCCTCTACGCACTTAGCTGCAAAGCCTTCTCCTACTCTACGACCCAAGACACGACTTTATACTTCTACTTAGACTCAATACTTCATCTTCTCTTAGATTGTTAGATGTATCTTTTACAACTTAGAGCCTCTCTCTATTTATACAATCCCATGGTCCACGGACCATGGGTAGAACTCTCAAGTCGACATTACATTACAAAAGTAAGGGCAGACAACCCTATGACTCAATTAAATTCACGCTCCGCGCCCCGAAATCGTGGAGCCTTTACATTTGACTTAGTCAAAGCTTGGGCTTTAAGCCCTAAAACTTGCCTTGGGGGATCCCACGCCCAATAGGCCCCCAACACAAACATCATGACTCGCCCTTGAGTCACTTTGTCTGTGTGAATATCTTCGCAGGGAGACGTCCAAACTCTTCTCGGACTGCTACGAGGTTGACAACGCACTGAAGAGCTGCCTTCTGCACTTCCTATGGCTAGTCAAATGGCTGGGCCACTTGTGTATGGCTTCAACTAGCTACCATTTACTTTTCTAGGGAAACGTTCACCATTCAGTTTCACCAACTATACTGTGCCACCATCTATGATTTCCTTAATAACATACGGTCCCATCCAATGCATTTGGAGTTTCCCCAAGAATTTGTCAAATTTTTTGTCGTATAACAGCACCAAATCATTCACCTTAAACATGCGCAACTTGATATTTTGATCATGCTACGCGTTTTTGCGCAGCTTTTGTACCTGTTGATGGAATCCAACCAAAAATTGTTCTTCTTTGAATTCCTCCAACTATGCGAGCCTCTCCTCTAGGGCTCTGTGGTCCGTCATGCCTATGAGCACTGCTATGTGCAATCTAGGCATAATATACTCCATTGGCATTACGACTTCCACTCCATAGACCAGCCTAAATGGCGTCTATCTCGTTAGTTTCTTGCAGGTTGTCCTATAGGCCCATAATACTGTGGGTATGCGTAGATCCAAATCACTTCGTTGTGCATTTGCATACTTTCATCAGTACGATTCCCAATACTTTGTTAAACAATTCTACGGTCCTATTAGCCTGTCGGTGATATGGTGTACTTTATTAATGACACACCCGAAATTCTTTCATCAGCACGCTAATCGTTTCATTCAAGAAATGTGTACCGCGATTTCTCATCAAAATCTTCAGGCAACCAAATCATGTCAGTACATGTTCAAATAGAAACTTCTCGGACATCGCAGCCGTGCACTCTTTTACTAGCTATGCTTCTGCCCAACGCGTCAAGTATTCTATCACAATAATAATATAACTCGCAAATGTCTTTCCTTGTGGTTTGATAGGTCCTACAAATTCGATCACCCACTTTTCAAAAGGCTGCAGCATCATCTGCAAATTCAAAGGCATCTCGTCCCTCCGTGATGGCTTACCCATTCTTTGACATACATCACATGCCTTGCAATGTGCCTTTGAATCCTGATGAAGGGTCGGCCACCACAATCCTGCACAAAGAACCTTTTCCGTAGTTGCTCTCCATGCATAATGCCCTCTCGCGAGGCCTCCATGAGTGTCCACGAGGATGCTACTTCATTCAAATTCTGGCACATACCTTCACAGTATCTCATCATTCCCCATCTTATACAGATGCCCTGCAATGATAGAAAAGTTTGCCACACACATCACTAGTTCCTTCTTCTGCTGGACAAATAACCTTTCGGCGTAGTTCCAGTTGTTAGAAAGTGGATTATATCTTCAAAGTGTCCATCTTCTACACGCACAGCAAAAAGTTGCACGTCAGGTAGTCCTTCCTCCAAATTGGTAGGTTCCTCCTGTGTCTCAATGTGCAATAAGTGATCTGGTCCCGTGTTCAATCACGCATAATGATCTGTGTACATCTTGAAGTGTCCTCCTAGCAGATAGTGTTGATATTTCTGGAGTGCGTACACCATAGCCAGTCCCTCGCATTCAGTGGTGGAATAGTTCTTTTCCGCTTTAGATAGTCTATGACTCGCGAATGCGATAGGGTGATCCAAGCCTTCTCCACCATCCTGTGTGAGAACTGCTCCCAACGCTATGCACAATGCATTAACATAAACATGAAATTCTTTCTTCCAGTTCAGGACGACAAGAGTTGGCGCATTAACCATCTTCACCTTCAATATATCTAGGCTCTTCATACAGTTATTGTCCCAGCAGAACGTGACATCTCTTTAGTAGCTTTTCCATCGGAACGGTGATCTGGGTGTAACTCTTGATAAACTTTTTGTAGTACCCCGTGTGCCCCAAGGTAGCGCGCAGCTACTTCACACTACGCAATGCTTCCAGATTTAGGATTACTACAATTTTCGCAGGGTCTACCATCAGCCCTTGTTTACAAACCACATGCCCCAACAGGTTCCCAAAAGGAATGAGGAACAAACATTTCTTGAGGTTGAGCACGATTTGGTATCTTCGGCACGTATCCAACATCAAGAGTAGGTTCATTACATGGTTCCTAACCAACCCAAATATAGTCCAATAATCAAAATAGACCTCTAATAGTTTATGAATAAATTCCTTGAACGCTGCAACAACTACGCACGAGAAGATGGGTGGCGCGTTCTTTAATCTAAATGGCATAACAGTGTATTGAAAGCAACCCCACTCTATCACGAAGGTTGTCTTACTCCTATCCTCCGGAACAAGTCTGATTTGGTGGCACCTTGAGAACCCATCGGTGAAAGAATATGCTTCCTGATCGCCTACATTGTCCAACACCTCATCTATGAACAGAGTTGGCAATGGATCATGTACACATGCATCGTTCAACTTTCTTAGATCCATGCATATTCTTATTTCATCCTTTTTCTTCTTTTCTTGTACCACCGTCTGACTTACCCAATCAGATTCTTTGACAGGCTCGATAATTCTTGCCGCGAGCATCTTATCTAATTCTACGTGGACCTTCTCCTTGTATTTCAAGTTTAGGCGATACAGACTCTGCTTTACTAGCTTCGCGTCGGGTTTTAATGTGATCCGCATTACCCCTAAGTCTCCAATTATTCCCTTTAAGTGTGTGAAGTTGGTCAGGAATAAGCCTTGATACTCGCGGAGTAGTTTAGTGACCTTATCCATCGTCGCGTCATCCCAATAGTCCCCAATCTTCACAAATTTAGGTTCCGCCTATGTACCAATATTCACCTACTTAGTCTTTACTTGCACGGTTATGTCAAGGTTCTCGATTTGTGGTACTTGAACTTCGTGCTGGCCTTCTGTCTGTGGAATATCAATGTTCCTTAGATCTTCATCTTCTTCCTCAGTATATACAATATAAAAGTCCAATGCAGAACTTAGCTAAGTAGCCCAGTCAGGCTGAATCACCGCTACTAACACCTGCGACATCCTAAAGATAGTTTCTTTTACTTCTTGTAGTGCTGCATCAATACTATCCCATCCATCCTCAAAGTTGAAAGTCATCACAAGCCCTTTTCCTAGGACACCCTATTCTTTTGTTCTGTGGTGGAGCTTTGTCTTTATATACTAGTTCATTGGTATAAAATCCAGGGTGTGACAGAACAAATGCACCTACTCAGGTTGTGGCTTTCCACATAGGCCTGCGTCCACTTAGCTAGGTTATAGTTATATCAATCCTGACATGGTGGATAAGTGTGGCTTGAATAAATAAGTGCATGTAGAATCTTTGTTGTTGTAGTTGGCTATAGGGACCAAGAGAAGAGTTCATCATTAGGTGAGATCTTATGCATTTGGGTTGAATGATATGCCTACATTAGCACATCTAAATGTGCTTCCTTTGGGTTCATAAAATATGATTTTTGGTATGGACTAGTTGTTCACGCACAAGACTAAAGTGGATTTCTATGAAAAGGCTATTGAGTGCCTGGATGATGATGGAGAAAGGAGAATCTTGCAAGGGAAGACGAAGCCTACATCAATGAAAATTGTCATAGCTATGCAATAAAAGAGTAAGCACAAGAAATGATGCTTGTTATTTGTAGTACATATCTCAAGTGACAAAGGGAAGGATGATGACATCTTGAAGAGGTATCTTATTTTGCAACAGTTTTAGGATGTGTTTCTTGTAGAGATTCTACAGTTACTGCCTCATAGGGAAGTGGATTTGTTTATTGAGTTGATGCTAGGATAAGCACCAACATCTAAAGAACCTTACCGGATGAGTACTCCAGAGTTGGTAGAATTGAAGTTGCAGTTTAATGAAATGATTGACAAATGATAAATAAGGCCAAGTGTGTTGCATTAGGGTGCACCAATATTGTTCGTAAGGAAGAAGGATGTCACTCTCAGGTTATGCATTAATTATAGGTAGTTGAACAAGGTGACTATCAAGATAGGTCTATGTTGCCAACGGTTGATGACTTCTTGGTTAGTTGAAGGGAGCAACAATATTCTTGAAGATTGATCTGAGATCATAATATCATCAGGTGCGCATTAAAGAAGAGGACATCTACAAGACTACATTCTCTATGAGGTATAGGCATTATGAGTTTGTGGTGGTTCCTTTTGGTCTTAATAATGCTCCAACTACTTTCATGTGTTTGATGAACAATGTGTTGCATCATTATCTAGACAAGTTTGTGATAGTGTTTATTGATGACATATTGATATATTCCAAGAATAAGGAAGAGCATGCAGAACACTTGGAAACAATGTTGAGATTATTGAGAGAGCATCAATTATATGCCAAGCTTAACAAGTGCGGTTTATTGTAGACTGATGTTCATTACTTGGGACATGTTGTCTCTAAGGAAGGGATAACAATGGACCTGGAAAATATTAAATCTATCATGGAGTGGCCAAACCCTAGGAATGTTGATGAGGTTAGATAATTCATGGGACTAGCAGGTTACTATAGGAGGTTCATCCAAAACTTCTCAAGAATTGTCCATCCTATCATATCTTTGTAGTGAAATGGAAAGAAGTTTGAATGGATTAAGGAGTGTGTGTCCAACTTTTAGTAATTGAATAATTTTCTTGCAAATTCTCCAATTCTAAGTATTCTACTTAAAGGGAGTTCAATGCAAATCTTTGGATGAGGAGATAAACTTCATAACTAAGGGCATACAGGTCATGCAAACTTTCATTTTCCTAATTCATCTTTAGTTGTGTAATTTTTTTATTTCTATTGTTCATTTCATTAGGAGATAGCATATCTAAACTTGTTTTCAAAATGTGAGAAGTGATACACAAGTACATAGAGTAGGGTCTAGACTCTAACCTTCTTTGCTACTTCCTGTTTGACTCCTTTCCTTTAAGCCCTTGTAGCTTGTGATAGACTTACAGTATATGAGGGTTAAAGACTTTCAACCACCTAGGAGAGTAATAAACCCTAGGTTCCCTTCCTAGTTTTCTTACTCATTAAAGGGAAATTCAAAAAATTTCTTAATGCTTGTTGCTTCAATTAGATGGAAAAAGAGGTTAATTAGGTCGTCATCCTTTCATTTTTAACTCTCTTTTATTTCATGCAAATAGTTAATTAACACACTAAAGAAGGCAAAAAATAAACCCTAGTTAGTCTTTTTTCCTTCGTCAGTTATTCTTTGTTATTTTACTTTCTACCTCTAGCCTAAATAAACTAACAAGAAGCTCTAATAACAGTGATAGATCACTGAGGACACGATTAAGTTCGCAATAATCTTAGTAGCCTCCTCTTCCCTATAGTAGTTTTCCCTGTTACCCAAAAAATTGGATGGCAACTCCACTTCCCTTCCAAGCACTCAAGCTTGGGCCTCCCTTCTCATGGTAATGTGGTGCCTCATTCAGACCATCATCCCACACTTTCTAGTGTTCAAACATAAGATATATTTCAGAGCGGAAAATTGCTTGTGCTTTTTAGGACAGGTAAAATGGATTATTGAAAAGATGTTATAAGGCTAATTTATTCCCATCTAAAGCATGTGTTGATGGCTACATCAAAACTTGCTTTTCTAATTGGTTTTGTGCTTTCCAATGTTTTGTTGTTCAAATGCATTGATGATTTATCATAGCAATGTTTTCTTTTGACCTCTTATCCTTTTCTAGATAGAGGAATGTTCTTTTGTGACTAGGTATAAAGGGATGTTTGCTTTTGACCTATTATCCTTTTCTAGATAGTCGAATGTTCTTTTATGACTAGGTCTAAAAGAATATTCGTTTTGGCGTGAATAGTAAACATCTGTATTCAAACAATTTTGATAAAGTTTGGGGTCCCTATTCAATTTATTTTTCCAGGAACTATTTTTTGGCTACCATTGTTAAATATGTGAATAATTGTTGAATCCATTATACCTATGATGCAGAAGCCTATTAAGATTAATTCATTGGTGATAGTACAAACAAGGGACCTAGATATCTCTCTTTCTTATACACAAATCCAGGATAAAGGGTAGTGACCTTCCTACTAAAATAATGGTTGATTAGTTGCAGGATGGATATGTACTCTTTCTTGACCTCCCCATCTTCCTTTGGGAGACTTAAGCTTTCTTGACCTCCCCCTCCTCCTTTGGGGGACTTAAACAGTTGACCCATAGATCTCTTTCTTATACAACAACCCAAGATAAGGGGTAGTGACCTTCCTACTAACGTAATGGTTGATTAGTTGGTGGATGGATATGAGTGCTTTCTTGACCTCCTCCCACCTCCTTTGGGGGACTTGCTATGTTGGTGGGTGTGTGAGAGTAAACAATGAACGATAAAATGTCAAATACACAATGTGCCTTTAAAATCTCCACTCCTTTTATGTGCTATCCCACATTTTTATGAGGTCTTTTCCACAGGATCACATAATTCCCTATATACAATGATCCTTAACCCAATATGGTGTCCATAGAAGTAACATCCCCCTCACCAACATAATAGTGGATGGGCTGATCTACTATATTCATTGACCCTTCCTATATGGCAGTAAGTTTATGTATTTTCAGCTCCGATATAGCATCTATGTTATGTGTTGTTATTAAAGTAAGTCATTGCTCTGGTTTTTAACTCTTACAATGCCATTTTCTTCTTTGATGCAAAGAATTTCATGTCAGGTTATCAAATTATCTTTGAACATGAAGAGCTTAAACTGGGGTGGAAAGAAGCCAAATGTAAGTGACCACTTAAATCTGGTTCTAGAAAATGGATATTTGTTGGGGAGTAAAGCATATTGATATATTAATTTAATATCTTCTCCATGCCTTCTGTGATGGTGAGTTTCAGGAACATGCTCTGACTAATTGTCTCACATCCTTTATGGTTTCAGGTTATGATTTGGAGTATAGAAACAGTTCAGCATCAGCACCAACACCATCAAATATTACACCACTTCAGTCTCCCCTTGGCCCTTCCTCAGTTGGCAGCCTAGACACATCTTATACAAGTAGTTCCAGAGATTCACCTCCAAAGAAATCCATATCCCCTAATGCTCTACCAGCTAATCCTAATTCCACTAGTGATGCAACCCATTTAAGCTCAATTTTTCTGCACAGTGCCCTCTCATTTATAGTCGCTATTGCCATTCTTACAGTTATTATTTAATTTATTTTTGTGTAATGAAGATGTCTCTAGAGTCCGGGGACATGAATTTTTTATCACAGAAGCTACAAAGTTAATTCTATTTACAGAGGTACATGTGTATGTAACATGCATTGGGCCATTCATTTACAGCAGAATTTTTTACCATAGAAGCTCAAAATTTAATTCTATTTACAGAGGTACATTTGTATGTAACATGCATTGGGCCATTTTTTTACAACAAAAATTCCATGGTGATGATTACGATTCATATAAAATTTCATCTTTGCTTTTAACTTCAGTTTGCAAGGTTGAGAATGATCCCTCCTGTATGTGGTGCACATATTGTATATAAAAGGAGACTGATTTGAGAATGATCACATAATTTTTTGGATTATGGTTTAGTACATGGTTTCACCATGTTTAAGAATATTGGGTATCCAAATCAACCCAAGGATTATGATTTACTATATGGTTTTACCATGTTTATTGATCCTAGGTACCCAAATTGGCCCAAAAGTTTCAGCAATTTTTTTGAAACAACACCTAGATAGAAGCCATGAACTTTATTTTACCAAATTCCAAACAAAATAACCAAATAGGTACATTGTATCTGCTTGATAATCAACATTCCCTTGCACTCAAACTGCGATGGATAAGGAATAACATAAATGCAAAATTTGATTTATTGCATATCATCATTAGAGAATAAAGTCAACCTGTGTTAGGAGATTTCAAGCACTTTATCCATAAAAGAACAAGAAAGAAATAAATCCAAAACTGACATTTGCAATTTTGCAACCTATTGAACTTTTACAAATAATTCAGGGTTTTAATGACTCCAAACTGGTGATTAATATGACTGAAGAAATTTAAATAGCCGAACAAACTTGATACTTCAATAACAAATGACATTTTTTTTGGGTATGCTACATCATTTCTTCGTTTAATTGTCAGCCACCTAACTCTACTTCTTTAAAATGATGCAAATTCTTCTCTTGCATCCATTGTTTTGGTGCACTCATTGATGGAAAGGTGTGTTAGTCCAGCGTACCTGGGTGATGAGCTGCAGAGCGGGAGGTGCCGAGTCGAGGAGGAAGGTGAGTGAGCAGCCCACGAATTCACAATTCCTCCATGTCGAATTGGCAATGGCATTATTCCTCCGCGACGATAATTCCAGCTCTGATCCGATCGCGTGGAAATGTCAGGAAGTGCCAGCTCCGATCCGATCTGTGTGGAAATGTCACGAAGTGAATGCGGAGTGGTGGACGGAGGGTGGTGGAGCTAAGGGAGGGTGGCGGCAAGTGGAGGGATTGCCAGCGTCTAGAGCCGGACAATTTTTCGAGCAGTGAAGGAAACCAGGCAATTCTATTCCCTAATTGTTATTTTTTTGGTTTTCCTAAAGGCTCGCTATGGATCAATCGTTGTGGATCTTCTCACAAGGTTTATTTATTTTTTACCTTTCTAATTACCTATGCTCTTTTCAACTTTTATAAGATTGTTGTGCTACTATTTCCTATTACCCTTTTTTAAGAAAAGAAAAGGAAATTAGAGAGAAATAAAATACTCATGGGGTGAAATTTCAATAGAGCCAATATATAGTAAGCATAATTCACTTGGGTCTTTTCAGATTAAATAAGTTATTATGAATGAGATAGCTTAAATTCTTTAGCATTGTAACTTCTAATCCATATTCTTGAATGATCAATTAAGGTATTAATTAGGCATTTGATTTATTGATCATTATGATTAGCGTTGAAGTTTTTGTCAATAGTTCTATTGATGACAATGTTTTAATTTATATTTATGTGAGTCATCATTTGACAACCTATTTTGATGACCAAGGGGTTGTATTGTTTATATTTAATTTTTCCTAGGAAACGATTGTAAGCATTTACATTAGTATGAAAAGAATATACATTCATGAAGAGCATACAACTCTATGATATTGAACCTCAACAAAAAATTAAAGTCAGACCTCAAAAATACACAACTATTAAACATTCCTAAATGCCCATGAGCATAATTTTCCCTTTTTATTCCCAAATATTACATAAGATTCCCTTACATGCATTCTTCCATGATTCTAATCAAAAGAAACTGAGATTTCAACCCATTTGTTATTAACTTCATCAGTTAAAACATGTATGTCAATATTGTGAACAGGAAAAGAGAGAGAAAGACATGTATATACATCAACATATAGGGATCCTAAAGAATATAGCGGAGATGCCCCATATTCCTATTCATCAATCTCCCATGTACCCTCTGATATCTCCAGTAATTTATTCGATTGAGTGTCTGCTCCCAAGTTGAGCTCTTAATAGATCCGTGCTTATAAAATAACCAAGAAGAAGATTTCTAGGGCCTTTACTTGTTTGAGTAAAAGCCTCAAGATAGGGCTTTACATCTCAATGAGTCCACTTACCCAATCAGTGACCAGATTTGGGCCCCCCATCACTTGAATGTGAGAAATGCCTCATTTCTTTAACAATCTCAATTGCCAATGCCTTCCATTCAAAATTATTATTTGCAGTGTTGTGAACATCTTGATAACATCTCAATTTTATCTCAAAATCACGATTTCTATCATTTGCTTTTCCAAAAAGGTGTGACAATATTTACATAAATTTTAAGTTGGAAGCATTACCTATTTGGAAATGTTACATATTGATATTTATTTTCTCGAGGAACTTGCTATGTAGCTTTCCAATTATTATATGAGTTTCAATTCGTAGTTGTTAAATAAATCATAATAGTATTGGAAAGAAGCATTCAAAAAGTTGCTCTGTAATTGTTTTCTTGTGGTTAGAGTACTATCAATACCCAAATGGGTGACATTTCCATCAATTAGTTAGTGTTAGTGACTTAACGTTTACCCAACATGGAATGTTGGTTTAGATGGTCAATTCTGAGTCCATTTAATAACCTTTGGACAAGAGAATCGATACGTGTTTGATATCAATGTACATTACATTAATAAAATATTACATCACTTGCATTCCTCTCCCTCTTTCTTCTGAATGATTATGTGGTCATTAACTAACATTGATATATAGAAATATTCGTTTAAGCTAGTGATTTCACTGGAGTTTGTGTTGAGCAATAATGATTTGTATTGGTCACCACACATGAGAAGTTATAGACATAAAGGTGAGTGTTTCTAACTTTTTAAAGAGACATTTTAAAAGTTTGTAAAGTTCAAGCCAATATTTACCTCAACACAAAGTACGCATGTAGGTTAGTGAGCATGAGAAAGTTTGGTTGCATGACTGACATGATGATGCACCAACATCACTTATAGATGATAAGGCATCTTGTGTCCCCTTGGCCATTTATGATGTGGTCAAGATACCAAAAAAAGAAAATGATGGTTTGGTTCCGTTGGTTGTCAATTAGCCACCTGTGATGGTTGGATAACTCTCTAAGCCCAACGATGATGACATTTCAAATGCTACATCTATGAAAACATCATGTGCTATTTTTTGTTTTGTTTTGTGCATGTTTAGTACCTCTTAGGGCATAACATAATTTTTATAATATGTATCTTATGTATTGTCTCAGGGCCATTATTAGAATTTTATGGGTTTGAAATGGTTGGAAATTTTGTATTTATTTCATACCTTAGAATTTTAGTTTTTCAATAGTTCGGTGTTAAATCCCTCTTTAGTACTCTGCTTTAATTTCTGCCCATTATTTTTTTTGGTTGGTTTATTCAGTGTTCTAATGGGCATGAGAAAACTACAATTGCCTTACTTTTTCTCTTTAATGGACAAAAACATCTTTCCATGCTACATACATCACCATTCTACTACGAGGCTGCTAGGGGTGGGTTATCTTTCTGCCAAAGTTGCCTAGGACATGCATCTAGACCCAATTGTCTTCTACAAACATAGGGGCACACAAGCATGATCATAGGCTCAAGCATGTCATTGTATAGACATGGACCTGATCCACTAATATGTTGCATAATGAAACAATCGACCGTTCTACCTAACCTTGCAGTGGACACATTCATATTGAATGTTATCTAACCCTTCTGAAAATGATTCATCTAATTTCTTGTGACATGTTGTTTGCTCCCATTTGGAGAGATTTCAAAATGATTCAATCCATCGCATCTCTTGTGACACATTATTTTCTCTCATCTAGAGGTATTTCAAGATTCATAGATTTTGTAAGATGCTTGATATTTTATTGTTTAGCATCCACAACCAACCAAAAGGTGGAACTTCATGTTACAATTTAACATGGAAATGAAATCTTACTAACTACAATAATACCACCTCACTTTCATTGACCCCCACCTTGCTTTCAATCAACCTCATTGTGTTGTGGCCACGTCCATCCATCTGGTTATGCAATATTCAATGTTATTGCCGGTGGTATACAAATTGTTAGGTTTAATGAATGTCATTGTAAATTATATATACACCATCAAATTCAACTATTCAAATCAAATGATCTGTATATCACATTTCATAGCACTGAGTGTTACAAAGCTTGGTGGATAGAGGTGGTTGTGAATATGAGGGAAATTCTCCACAAATTATGTAAGATTCTTAACTACTGAATAAATTTGTTTAAATTGATGAAAGGTAACATGCATCTCCCTGACATGACTACATATACTATCCTTACAAATGGACTATGCAAGGGAATATACACCCCAAGAGGCCAATAGACTATTGCATGAGATTTTAATAAATGTTTGACATGACACTCTAACATATTCAGCAATGAAAAACAACCTCTGTAAATATATTACTACAAGGTTGCAACACTTCGGGAAAGACTCAATTGTGAGTGATTTGCAATTGATGAAGTTTCAGGGTGATTTTTGTAATAATACACTAGCAAGCTATCTGAAATAGGTTTGGCATCATAAGTTAATAAAGTGATATGAGTGGAATTTCCAGGATTACACCTGATTTTTATTCTGCTAACACATTTGTCTTAGAGTTTAGTGGGTTTCACATTTGACTAATGCATCAGTTGATCAATCTAAAATGGATTTGGATTAACATTAGTGTATTAAACTTGCAACTGATGAAGCAACCCAAAGAAATTTTATTGATATTGTTCACAAGAATAATCTAGAATTGGTTAGATAAAATAGTTAGTGCTTTGTGTTCCATAAAGGTTGAATCAATTTTCGTTTTGAACACAAAACACAAAGATTTTCAAATGTGGAAATGTCACAAACTAGTTAAATGTTTGAACACTGTAATCCTAGGTCAATTTGCACAGGTTAATTTTAAATTGTCTTTGCCCATATATGTGCATCATATAAGTAAACTAATCCACGTAGATATAGGCATGGAGAAGAGAAATTTTTTTCAGCTGATCTCTACAGAAATGATGTAAACATGGAAAAACTTGTCAAAAGGGTTCACTAAGTTCTTGTTATCATGCTTCCTAGAGATGCTCACTAAAAAGTAATGGATGGTGATTAAATTCATAATTATTTTTCATCTACAAATCCCCCATTCAGCCAAGGCAATTTGTATAGATCATGAAGCAATAAATCCACACAATGAGTGGCACTGTGACACAAGGGATGTCATCAATTATTTTAAATCCATCCATGATCAACTTCTTAACACCCACATAATTTAAAGCACCATCCATAACAACCTAGAAAACACTTTCTTCTCCAACCTTAAGTAATGCTTTCCAAATATATTGAAAATATACTTTGTGTTCTTCATTCAACTCATTGTGTCCACTGTCAACCGCATGTTAAGAAAATACCCCTCAATAAAAAAATACTACCATATTAATTAGAGACTTGTCTAACATATCTACCCAAGCACACCTTAAAATCACATAACCTATTTGTTGCCAGGTATCCTTAATATTAGATAATTTGTTTGTCAATATGTGACTTTTTGAAATACTATAAGATGGTAAAGAAATTTAGCCACACTAAATGGGATACCATCTAAACTTAAAATTTATATAATACATGAAAACATTATATACACGCATGAACACACCTATGTGCACACTTATATTAACCACTTATAGTGTCGTTGACAGAGTACTGACCAAGACATAGTACAATGGGCAAAATCTAATGCTAGTAGAGGCTTCGTGATAACTTTGAACTTCATCTCATTTAAAAATGAAAGGATAAGAAGTTTCCATTTTAGTTATCTCAAACCTGAATAACTTATGGGCCTTCGATTAGAGGGCACAAAAGACCAATATTTGTCGTGTTTACATTTCCATAACACTCCAATCACATTGAACTTCTAGTTTCACAAGATACCATGTGCCTGACAGGATATATTTCATAGAATGTTTCTTGAAATCAAGGAACGATAAATATGCATTTCACTTTAATTCTTAAAAGTTGAAATGAAAAGAAGAATAAGAACATGAGAAGGTGCAATTGAATGGAATAACATGGATACACATATAAAGGGGTAAAAACAAATGTTAATGAAAAAGTATATACCTACAATATATAGTGAAATTAGGGGATTTTTAAATTGGGAAGGTGTATTGGGTTAGTATTGGTAGAGGGTTAAATAAAGTGATTTTTAGAGGTATTTTTTAGTATGCCATGAATGCATGTGCTATGTCAGAGGTTCATTGAGTGAAGCCCCCGTGGGCATACCATAACAAAAATGAAGACTCGCAAATAGAGCTTGCAGACTGTATTCAACATATGAAAATTTATACATAAACCCAGCCAAAGAATCTACAAGGATTCCACCAATTGTCATTTACTTTCTACCAAAACTTGTTGACTATCGCCAACTATTAACTCACTACTCACTATGGAACAATGGGAGTGTTTATTATTCTGACAAAATCAACTCATATGAGACCATATCACCTGCGAATAGAGTCCAATTCTGATCAAAGAAAATGCATTGGTCAATTGCTTGAAGTAATTGATGAGGTTGTATTGAAACAATGGTAAATTTAAAATATGAAATGAAAGGAGTGTCAAAGTGCCTTTACATTTTTATTATTGCAGGTTTGAATCAACCATGTGTATGGTACATTCAAGATGGCATCCAATAATTGTTGTAGCTTAATTACTATGACCTATAATAATAATCAATCATAACAAATTCCATTCTATCCTCTAAGTTTGTGTTCATAAATCATTTAGGTTTGATAAACATAATATAACAAACCTAATTTGTAAACTTTATTTTGTTCATTAAAAGTCTCATTTCTACATTCAAATAGTTGTGACTATAGTTCTAGCAATTTCTTTAAAGGATTATAAAATACAGAATACTTTCGATACGAATGACCTGTTGTTACTTGAAGCCTTCTTCGCCAGGAATTAAGAATGTGGGAACATCAAAGAGGGATAAATTGTTATTTCCACCAAATGGAAGGCTAGTTGCTCCCAATCAAAATTTATAGATTTCATTGTCTACATCCAATCCATTATAAAGCCTAATTCTAAATTTTGTGTGCTTGTTGTCAAACTGGGCATTAAAGAACACTAAACCTTTTAATAAAGGTTTATGTCCTACAAAAATCAAACTAAAAGATTTTCACAAACTTCGCCATCACTTGTTAGAGTCTTGTCCTATGTCGTTGTAGAATAGACGCATCACATTAGATCACAACAATCCTACATAGCTACCCTCTTGCACCTCCTCGCATTACTTGGACTAGTCTTAAAGCAATTAAAGATTAATTAAAAGATTGAATGGATGAATCACATATATGCACAAACTAAAAATGAAAGAGATCAACTAATTCTTAGTCCATTTGAAGCTAAAATATGTCTCCCACATAACCAATTCACAAACGGACACGTACACTTACGAATTAATTGATTTTCTTTTTTAGTAAGGCTCGACATTTTAACTACTAATGAAAATAAGTACAAGTAGGTCCATTTGGTGTTAATGGCCACCCAACAAGGAAAAAAGCCCAAAACCACCAATTTAAAGTCTTAAGGTTATATATGCTATACCTAATCAGTATGTCTTTCAAGACCATATACATGTGAACACGATTTTCAATATGACACAGGATATTCAAAATTTTGGCTTGGAGTCACAAAACTAACAGTGCTGACACTATGTATACCTAGTCTAACTTATAAAGGACAAAAGGTCACATAAAATATGACCAATGAGTAGACTGAAAAGAGATGATTAGACTGTGAAGATCCACAAGCCCTGAGCAATGATCTTGACCACACACAGAAGGAACATATTCAACACCCTCGAAGCCTTAATGCCGACACTGCCCCAACAACAACTGATGAGAAATGTCCACAAATTTCCATCTCACCACCATGGTTTCACCTTTCCTTTTAGCTAGTTGATGACCCATAACGTCCTATTGTCAAACCCGACCAAGTTTTGAACAACTCCAAGGTAACCAGAGATGCTCCACCTAAGAAACACTCCAGGTTGACGAGCGAGCACACTAGGATTAGCCAACCGCACTCTGAAATGTGAAGCCAAACTACCAACACTATAGACCATGCCCTTGATTAAGCCATAACAAAGAGAATTGGTAGACATATAACAACCATGAACTAGTTTCCTCCACAATTGAGCTTAGAGATGATGGTTAAGCACCGTGAATTCTGCCCAACGTGATAATTCCACTAAGAGTCCAAATGCCCTGGGTCTACAAGGCAAGTTGGAAGGCCGAGGTGGAGCCCCTGCTCAGCCATAAGAATTCTTTGGGTCGCGAATTTCCCCATTTTCAGTGTATAGCATGCCTCAATCTCCATGCGAATGAAAAATGGAGAATTTTGCATGAGGATGTCGTCCCCAACTGCGAGTGAATTGCTAAGATGAGTGATATTGCATTGACCAAACACCATAACTCGAGATGCAACTCAAAACACAGTATTATTCTCGATGAAGTTTGAAGGATGTATGTATTCCTCACACACCAATGCATTAGAACCACTCAAGTCTCCCATCGGTGGAATGACCCTGTAATTGTGAAGCTCCATAAGAAACAAGCTCAGAGGTATTGTCTCGAATCTACAATGGATGTTCTAGCCATGATAGGATTTATGGGAGTATATTGTTGAGCCTATGTTGACATATGTCCCCCCGAGGTGTAGAGTTGAGCCATCGTTGGCAATGATATCAATTCTATAACCCGACATTTACACTCACAAGGTGAATAAATTAAAAATGAATTAAATTGAAACATTTAGATTTTAGATATAATTTTTTAAATTTTCTTAGAAAAATAACACAAAATATTAAAATTCTAATTTAATTGTAGAAAATATCATCCATCTAATATCTTATATCTTTGTATTCAAGCTTTTGTGATCCATAATGAATTAAGCAAAGTCTTCTGGTAGAAATCACATAAGAGAAATTTTTGGCCATCGTGTTCCGAACCAACAAGTGTGGTTCATCATCTGACCCTGATGATGGACCACACTTGTTGGTTCGAAATATGTCGGAAAAATTTTTCTCTTATTTAATTTCTACCAAAAAAAAACTTTACTTAGTCCTATATCTTATTAAACTAAAAAGATTCCCACAACTTCAAATATCCAAGTATTACACCTCATCTTATTAAACTAAAAATATTCCCGCAACTTCAAATATCCAAGTATTACACCTCATCTTATTAAACTAAAAATATTCCCGCAACTTCAAATATCCAAGTATTACACCTCACATTTCACCATAATTTAATTAAAAAATCTGCCAACCATATTCAGAAATAGCATCATGCGTGGTATCCTACTTTTACATGCCATGTCCTCCCTCCAAAGCATGTTGGAAGAAACAACACTTGATGTCATGTTATGGTGAGTACAAAACTATTTTCTATTTCGGAATGGAAATTTATATATTTGAATTCATATAGTCAAACAACACTTGATGTCATGTTATGGTGAGTACAAAACTATTTTCTATTTTGGAATGAAAATATATATATGTGAATTCATATAGTTAAACAACACTTGATGTCATGTTACGGTGAGTGCAAAACTATTTTCTATTTCGGAATGAAATTTTATATATTTGAATTCATATAGCCAAACAACATTTGATGTCATGTTATGGTGAGTGCAAAACTATTTTCTATTTCGGAATGGAAATTTATATATTTGAATTCATATAGTCAAACAACACTTGATGTCATGTTATAGTGAGTGCAAAACTATTTTCTATTTCGGAATGGAAATTTATATATTTGAATTCATATAGTCAAACAACAGTTGATGTCATGTTATGGTGAGTGCAAAACTATTTTCTATTTCAGAATAGAAATTTATATATTTGAATTCATATAGTCAAACAACACTTATGTCATGTTATAGTGAGTACAAAACTATTTTCTATTTCGGAATGGAAATTTATATATTTGAATTCATATAATCAACCAACTTAACGTCATGTTATGGTGAATACAAAACTATTTTCTATTTTGGAATGGAAATTTATATATTTGAATTCATATAATCAAACAACATATTTTGGAATGGAAATTTATATATTTGAATTCACATAATCAAACAACACTGGATGACTATACACCTGATGTCATGTTATAGTCAGTACAAAACTTTTTTCTATTTCGGAATGGAAATCTATATATTTGAATTCATATAGTCAAGTCATTAATGTTGACACGACATATGTGAAACACGAGAATTTCCATTTGCGGGTTGATTTTATTAGTCGCTGATTTTGGTCCATTCAAACACAATCGTCGTATGAGGTTTCACGCACCACTTTGCTCATCGTCTCGTGGTGTGGGTGAAATACGACAATCCATCCTCCATTTTATTATTCGTTGACTTTTCAAACATCATTGTCGTCTTTTCCACCACTCACACTAATATTATATATTCATATTTACTAACGCTAATATTAAATATATTTTATGATTTTATATTTTAAGATTTAACACCTATATTTAATGTGTAGATATTAAGATCATAAATGTATATTCAATATTTTTGTCTTAATTAATTTGTATTACTTTAAAATATTATATCATTCTATTGGTCACAAATTATTATACAAGAGAACATTTATTATAGTGTTGGTCTTAGAGTCCATAATTGATTATGGATTTTCTTTTTTCTTTTTTCTTATAGACATCAATCTATTCTAAAGAGTTGTTAAGAATAGATGTAGAGGAGACAATACTGCATTTTTTTAAGGCGATTTTTTTGCCATAAATTTTGCAATATTTGTTGTTTCCTTTTGGCTATATGAGTGATATGATTCATAGAAATGTTTGTACCCACTCATTGACAAAACCAATATTATGGGTGAGTCTCTTTCATTTACAGTTGACAGGTGGGCCTCCTCAGCTAAGGGATGAGATGGCTCTACATGTGGCTGAGCTAAGTTAGAAGGTGTTGATTTGAAAATAGGGGTCTTTTGTTGATACATGTTATTGTGCTTGTTAGCGGAAGAATCCTTAGATCCTTTTGTCACCTTTGGATCTTGCCATCCACGACTCTTTCTCATATCATCCTAATGGGGATAGTTCCATTGAGAAAAGGGGCATGCATTTTCAAAATGATCAAGTAGTTGACATCTTCTGCAATGGGAAGTAGTGCTTTCATAGTCCATCAATTGTGAATAAACTTTGCCCCTCCACTTGAGGATGATTTTATAGGTAGCCTATTATTGAGATCTAGTTCAACATAGATACTAGCAAATGTAACAATTCCCTTCACAAGATTTTCAATATCTATCTTAATGAAGTGTCTAAGTAAGTTTCCCACATCAATTAAGATGTGTGAGTGAGTCAAATGAATGGAAAAGTTAAGAAGCCTTACCCAGATTAGAGTGGCCAGAGTCATCAAGGAAAGAGGATTAAAATTGGGAAATCATGGTCTAAATGAGAGACAACATTGACTCCAAAACTAGGGTCCCCGATCAAAAGCCTTTTGCAAGTCCTCTGAATTTTTGAACTGTACCACAAAGAATCCTTTCAAATAAAAATACAGGTCTGCATTTTGGCACTAGTTTTCATGCACCCATTCTCGTAGTTCATATGTCGATGGCCAACATTCATTAAACCAAAAAATAATCATTTTTCATTCATAATCTACAGATGCCAAGTTCGATACAAGATTATCCTCTTCAAGAGGGACTGTCTACCACATGATCCACAATGAATGTCGACCCTCAAAAGATCTTTGGGATTCAAAGGTGGCAGTCCTAGCTTGAGGGCATCCTTAAAGGATTTGGATTAGGAGGAAGAGGACACAACATGGCATTTCGCTCCACTATTTAATCTTGAAACTAGAGAAATGTAGGCATCCTTAGCTATGACACACTTATTGAGCAATTTCAATGCCTATAATTTCCTTCATCCATGTAGGATCCAAATACAGCTAGAGGGGTTTCCCATTTGATCTTGAATTCTGGTTGCAAGGATGGAAATTTATCTTAAATTTTAGAAACATTGGCGAATCCCACCAGTCCATAATATGAAATCTATAAAATGTTTGGAGATATTTCTGTAAAAATATTCAAATTTATAATATTTTTATATAGTCTATAAATAATTTTTTGTCGATTTTTAGGGTAAAATAATTTCATTCTATAAAATTTGGGTGAATCAGTTTTACAAAAAAATGGAAATTAGCGAATCTTTTTTTGGAACAAGTATAGAAAACTAGCCCATGGGCGAATATTAGCCCCTAAAATTTTCCCTGGTTTCAAGTGAAGAGACAAGATCTGTGGCTTTGATTTACATGTAGAAGGAACCCCTTGAGATCGACCTCACAAAGATCATAAAGATCACAAGAACTAGGGCAATGGGCTCAACTTGGACGTAGGAAGAAGCTTGCAACAGAAGGAATTTCCATTGATTTACTAGATCTTCTAGGTTATGATGAGATGATTTAGTAAATAAAGCTAAGTCAATAACATTTATGCCATTGTTTTCATTGGGCTGAGAAGCTTTCTAGAGCTCAGTATGGAGGAGATGTTGTCACCTAATCTTATATTTAAAAATACAAAATTATTATTTACATTAACAAATAAAAAATAGTAATAACAAAAAAATATTTGATTAATCATAAATAAAATACTTCAATTCTCGTTTTAATTTTACATTAACTTTAGAGAGATAAAATAATTGAAGTTAGAAAAAATACTAATTTCATTTATAATTACTTTTCACTTTTCTAGAATCTATAAATCCTTCATCTAAAATTAATATATATATATATATATATAATATATATATATATATATATAATATATATATATAATATCCAAAAAATAGTGTTAACCGTAAACAAAATATTTGAATGCCCTTATTGATTAACATAATTTATATTGCTCGTGAGACATAAAGGAGATGATGATAGGGTGGTCTATTAAGAAAATCCATGGAGTAAAGGTTATCAGTTTGAAACTCTGCCCCCCCTCATAATCCTTGATGATGTGTGGCTATCTTTGGGAGACTTTGTACTTTTTGTCTATGGACACGATATAGTTTTTGACACTTTTCTATTAGTTTTAGTATATCTCTCCTAGCTAACAAATCGAGTCAGAGTGAGATCAGGGGAGAAGTGAATCTATTGCAAATCCTATGTATTGTTTCGATGAATTAATAGAAGTAGCTTGATCGACAAAAAAAAATGGTATTTAAATGAATTAATTAAAAAAATCAATGTGAGTTATAAATAGAATATTTCAATATCTTCTATACATATTTATAGAGAGAGAGCACTCTTATTCCATTGATGTGTTCTTTCTAACTGAGACCTTTAGCATTTCCTTTGATGCTCAATATAAAGTTTTAAAAAAATATTAATAAAACAAATTCATTAATAAAATGAAAATAAAAAAAAGTTTGATGAATACAGATTTTATAAATGTATTGCCAAATATGAGGAAGATGTCTAATTCCTTCGATTTATAGTTGTTTTCTAATGAGTTCACATGTAGAATCTAAACAAAATACTAATAACAGAAAAAGTTCAATGTAAATATGTATTTATTTATAGATAGAGAGACTATGTCTATATTGTGTAAAGGAAATGAAAAAAAATATGATTAAAACATTTTATTAGTGCATTGCTTAAGATGAAACAGATGTGTAGTTATTTTCACGCTAAGCATGGAGTTGACACATGAAACATATGTAAAGAATCATCATACATCCATGTTATTGGGTACTTATCAAAATCTGTCGAATTAAAAAAAGCAAACATTTCTTTAAGTTTTTCATTTGAAAAGATGTTCACACCTCAAAAAAGTTCAATCCCTGCTTTATAGAGATAGAGTTAACATGTATCTATGTTAATTTAGAATCATTTGTAACATTGCTATCTTTATGATTTCAAGTTTCATATGTTATATATTATGATGAAGATAACTTAGTGTAATAAAGTCAGAATTAATTTTTTTATGTTACAACAAAAATATATATTATTTAAAAAATAGTCATTTTAATATTTTCCAAAAATTAATAAACATTTCATAGACTTATTAATAAAAAATTTCATATATATATCATGAATATAATATTAGAGTACATTTAAGAAATTTTCTATAGATGAGGAGTTATAGATTTCATAGTTTGAAAAATGTTATTTAAAAAAAAAAAATGTTTTTCGTTTTTTGTATTTCAGAGGAATTTAGTAAATTTCAAAGGGTTTAGAACTTGTCATCTTCTCTTTAAATCTAGTCACAATTGAGGGATTTTAACTTTGGATCTTTCAACTTTCATAGATTTTATATTACTTCAATCACCACTTATACTGCTCCCTTGAATTTTTTTTTTTTTTGTAATTTTATTTAATAAACTTAATTGAGAATAATTTTTTTTTTATTATTTTTTTAAATTGATTTAATAATTTTATAATGGAAATAGAAAAAAACCCTTCCTTATTTACATTTATATAATGTAAAATCATAACTTTTATTGTGCATTTATATAATGTAAAATCATAACTTTTATTGTGTTATTGCTTTCACTTGATTTTACATAAATCTTCCCTCTTCTTTGGTTTACGACTGCAAATTGATTATATTATATCAAATAATTTATGGATTGGGTAAGTTAGTCACCTTTATCATTGGATAAAAGGAGAATTGTTATGACATTATATGTATTTAAGGAGATTTGCTATAATATTATATATAATACATATAAAGTGAGGGTATACAATTTACTAATCCATTTTTATTATATCAAATAATTTATGCAATAGGTAAGTTAATCATCCTTATTTTCAGATAAAAGGGGAATAATTTATGCAATGAGTAAGGTAATCATCTCTATCTTTGGATAAAAAGAGAATTGTTATGATATTATATGTATTTAAGGAAATTTGTTATGATATTATATATAATACATATAAAGTGAGGGTAAATAATTTAGTAATCCATTTTTATTATATCAAATAATTTATGAAATAAGTTACTTAATCATCCCTATCTTTGGATAAAAGGAGAATAATTTATGCAATGAGTAAGTTAATCATCTCTATCTTTGGATAAAAGGAGAATTGTTATAGTATTATATGTATTTAAGGATATTTGTTATGATATTATATATAATACATATATAAAGTGAGGGTACACAATTTAGTAATCTATTTTTATTACATCAAATAATTTATGCAATAAGTAAGTTAATCATCCCTATCTTTGGATAAAAGGAGAATTGTTATGATGTTATATGTATTTAAGGAGAATTTTTATGATATTATATATAATACATATAATGTGAGGGTACACAATTTAGTAATCCATTTTTTTAGGTTGATTAGTCAATATTTTTACACAACAAAGATTTGTTGGAATTCAAATTTGAATTTTTGTAATTATTTTTAAGAGACGATTAAAGCTGTGTATTAATAAAGGTTGGATTTTGGGCCAAGAACCTTACACAAAATGATTGCAATTTTCACATTGATATTTTTTGTTGTCTGTCCATTCAAAAAAACATCAAAATTGTTTTCATTCCTCCATATTCTTAAGACATTACAAGTAAACACATGGTAAAAGCCCCCGAGGACCGGAATTAACTTGCATGATAACATAAAGACAAATTGATGTATGTGATGACAAAAAAAATACATCTAAGATATCCATCAACAACTACCTCCATTTCCAAGGAAGTCTTCTCCACGAGAGCACCAAGTCTTCTTTGCAGGAGTTGTCCTAGAGCCAATACCACTCAACCGAGCTAAGAGCTACCAACAATAAGGTTTTTTAGTGTATCAAACCGAGCATTAAGAGGTAGAATCTCATCCCTTAATTTTAAGAGAATTATCCATGTCGCTCAAATTGTGAAAGAGTTTCACCTCCATTAGTAGATGAAATGTCAAGCGTTGCTTGTTGGCCATATCATCGTGCCTCTGTCAAGAATCTAGTAAATATTTTGTAGTATCTAGAATATGATCCAACCAGCTGCTCTCAGAATCATAGTTTATAATATTATAGGGTTTCGTCATATTTAATGTCATCCACAAAGAACCAATATCAAGCTCACCACCTTCGTGACAATCTCTGGGCATGAACATAACTTCATATCTATCTACAGAAACCTGACAAACCATTAAATAAAACTCGACCTTGAGCCATGAGCATGATTGATATATATAATTCATTGTAGAGCCAAAATCTTCAGAAGTGTGCGAAGTCAGAATCACCATTAACTTCAATTCACTGCTCAAGAAATGTTTAAATGTGTTCAAATAAAGACCCACCCATTCTAGCCGATGACTAGACAAATGATTGTACTAGATTGGACATAAAGAATTGATGAGGAGCTACCACTTGAAACTAAGGATGTGCCACCAAGAGTGGAATTAAAAAAATTGCAGTCGAGGAGTGTTCAATAGTCGAGCAACCGATCCCATCAACTTCTAAATCTTTGCAAAGATAACACTGGAATGTGTAACTTCAATGCTCGATCCCAGGGACCATAAATTCCATATGAGTCCTAAAGCCTTTTCACCACTTGCGTACTATTAGTGTATGTCCATAATTAAGGAATGGTGTTGTATTTTGAAATTTCCAAATTTATAATTATTTTCCCTTGGCCTATGGAAGAACCCTTTCTTTCCAACCTATTTATCATCTTATTTAGATGTCTATAAAAGTAAAAAAAACTTCAGTAGCTCAAACAAGTAATGATATCCATTGCAGATTACAAGGAATAAAATGTTGAGAAAAATATGAAAAAAATTATAATTAAATTAATCTAAAATAATTAAATATAAACGAATTTCACATAAATGGGGTCATCGGTAACATGGTTATCTTTTCGACTGACTTGGTGAATCGAAGGGAAGTCAATAGCATAATCGTTTTGAATATCATTTCGATTGAATCGAATACCATAGTTGTTTTGAATATCTTTTCCATTTCGATTGATTTGATGAATCGAAGGTAAGTCAATAACATAATTGTTTGGATTCAGAAATAATGAAAATTATATTATTTTTATATTATTTTTCAAAAAAACATGGTGTCCAATAAATTAGAGAAATTAAATTAACAGTTATTTATATTATTATTCTTAATTGTTAGAGAAAAAATATTTCAGTTATTAAAAAAACTTATTTTTATTTTTAAAATTTTGATTAAATTTTAAATAATTTTTACATTATAAAAAAAAACATATTTTCAATATAAATAAAATATCATCTCAACCAAAAAAACTATCCAAAGCTAAACGCTAAAATAAAAATTAAAAACCTTTCCTAAACAAATAATAATATATAATATTTAAAAAACTATATTTATTATTATATTTATTTAAATCAAATTGTAAGAGATTTATTCATTTCCCCGTATCTAAGACCCCAAATTCTGTGTCAAATAAATGCAGTTTCCTGGCTAGACCATAAATATATTAAAAAAATAAATTTGGACCACAAATTCATTTGTGAACGTGACCAACCTTTAGATATTTTTATATGTCGCACTGTGTCCGACTTTGACTCTCCATTCAAACAATACTCAAGTTGCAGCCTTCTTGGAGCCTTCTGTCTAGTCTGCTTAAAGTCGAAAGAATCCATCTCTTTTGCAATTCCCCGTTGATCTTGTACTCTCTGGTCTGCGGATTGCTCTTCAACCCTCTTTGCAATTCATTTGTTTCGCTACCAATTTCAATTGTTTGTTTATCTTCTCGAGCATCAGAAAATGAGGTACTCCCTCCTCATGTTGCTCCTGAGGTACTGCACTCCTCAGTGAGCATGGGCTGGATAATAGGTGAATTGATTCATTCATAAACGGACACATGGTGAATCATCAAAGCCCTCACCATAGGGCGAGGTAGATTATTGTTCAATATTGGGGCCAGCCATGAAGGGATAGGCGTTGACACTATTAGGTCACTTTCGCAGGTTGGGACCAACCTCAATCATCACATAGATTGGGGACGAGACTTATGCGAGAGGAGGCTCCGATATGAGCATGCTAGATAGTTAGTGATGACTAGGGCATCACGAGGTTAGCCAGACAGTTTGTTTTTGTGTTGGGCATGAGATCCTAGCGTCATAGTACTTAGTAGTTCATATACCCATAAGGGTGAGTTCGTTTCTATAGGGGAGGGTCATCCAGATTTTCCATTAGGTTTCAGTGATTCGCTAAGCATGTGGGAGACTTCATCAACATGGAAGGATGGCCAACAAGAGGATTTCAGGAGGTGTTCATGCAGGAGAGGCTCCATTCGCATAGGGATTAAGTAGTATCTTCAAGGTCCCACAATCAAAGTGCATGGGGTGGACTATTCGGTAGACCAACTTCATGAGGATTTGGGCAGAGTTTTACATCGTTGGGATGATCTACTTATTGTTGATAGACACATGGGTTCTAATGCCCATATCTTAAAGGATAATGAGTGGAGCAAGGGGGATTCACATTGATCGAGTTGGCTTGGGATCCTAGTATCGAGGGACTCCTTCACTATAGGATAGTATAATGATCAGGGACGATCCAATGACACATTTGGGACCTTGGGGAAGTTTGCAGTGATAGCGGGGGTCCACGGTTAGAGAGGGTGTTGGTTCAGGCATTGCTTGAGTACAAGCAATTTTTTTTGCATTGGAAGAACTTGCGAGATGAGGATGCCACCTAGGAGGGTGAGCATATTTCGGAGCACCTAGCTTTGAGGTTGCTTGAGGACAAGCAACATATGGGAGGGGAGGACCGTAATGTCCCTTCTCAAATACATTTGTAATAAGGTGTTTCTACACAATTTTGCACAATTTTAGCTAAGGAAGAAGAACCCAACAATTTCGACTTAGGGACTTAGGAGGCAATTCGACTTTATTTGGCTGCTAGTGGAATGTCGGGGCCACCCACATGTGAATTCGAACTTGGCCATCCGAATGGCTTGGAGGGAATTCAAATAGTTGGATGGAGGGGCCAACATGAGGCAATGAGGGCCCAAGGATATAAAAGGAGGGAGCTCTCATTTGGGTCATCATGATCATTTGCAAACAAACACATCATTGTATTCTTTGCTACTTAGCGAGTCTACCGGCTGTTTAGCCATGAATCTTCCAAGCAGGAGATTCAACCTCTTCTTTGGGGGACCATCCGTGCCCACCATAGGGAGGCTATTCCACAGGGATTTTAGAGAGTTTAGCACAGTCACACTCTTAAGCCAGTAACGCAGAGTAGGGGATTACGTATTTCCTGCACAGCCAGAAACATGCAGGGGGAGTTAGAGACAGCAGTGATTACCATACCTTGCTTGGAGTTACGGGAGCTGGGAAGGCCATTCATTGAGGGAATTTTCACTGGGTTTTGCAGCCAGCTAGACCGGGGTAGCAACAATACGTATTTCTGGGAAGAGGGATTGCATAGAGGCCTTTGGCAGCAAATTTATGGTGCTTGGAAGAGGAGTCACCTTGGAAAAGAATCATTTGGGGAAGAAGGAGGCAGTTAGCACAGGTGAATCCAACATTCTAGTGGTGTTTTCAGAGGAGTTTGCAGGTTGTTTGCTGCAAATTGAATTTGGCAGCAGCAGCTGGGGAGAGGCTCCAAGGAGGCCGAAAATCCAAAGTCAAAAGCAGATAAATTCCCTTCTCGTTTTTTTTGAGTTTTGTCCAAGGAGTCCGGGGTGAAAGGATATAATTTTCTGGGCAGTTTTTGAGCACATTCCAGCAGGTCGAAGTTCAATAGGGCAATAGTTTACTGGGACAACGCAGTGCAGAGTGGTGCAATAACTAGGCAGTCTTCAGCTCAACTATTTCATCATGTGGGTTTTTTCAATCTTGTCCTTGAGACAAGCCCAAGTGCACCATTCCATTTTATATTGTACCTAGCTCTCAGATTTTATAATATATGACTCAATGGTTCCAAATTTACGGTGTTTTCATGGATGTCTAATGCATGTTTTTAATTTTAGGCTACTGCACTATTTATTTGTTTAAATATCACTCATTTTCCTACTTAGGAACAATACATAAACGAATTTCACATAAATGGGGCCATCGATAACATGGTTATCTTTTCAATTGACTTGGTGAATCGAAGAGAAGTCAATAACATAATTGTTTTGAATATCTTTTCAATAACATAATTGTTTTGAATATCATAATTATTTTGAATATCTTTTCTATTTGGATTGATTGAATCCAAGGGAAGTCAATAATATAATTGTTTGGATTCAAAAATGAAAAAAAAATGTTATTATTTTAAAAAAAATTGTATCCAATAAATTAG